>CM064334.1:13050559-13079127 GCA_032595735.1 Pelochelys cantorii
CCTGGATGACCCCAGAGCCTCAAGGGCGGAGAACCATCTCGCCGCCGCTCTTCGCGGCAATAGCCGAGGCTGCCCGTGTGCCGTCCCTGGGAGCGGAGTTCATCCATCCTCTCCGACACCTGGTCTTGTGACCGTCCCATCCCACTCCACGCGTTCGTGTCTGCAGAGTCAGCCACGAGCGATCGGAGTTTCAGTGCCGGGTTTAACCTGTGAGAAGAACGGAATTACTCTCCCCAGACAGAGGCGAGGAACAGCTGTCAGTGCGAAATACGCTGGGACCTACAGGGGTCTGTTCTACGTAAACGGGGGGAGGAGGAGGGAGAAAAGTAATACATATTCATCGTTGCTAGGGCCTGTGTATTTTCATTCATACGTTGTGGCATTTAGGGAGAGGAAAAATTGGGGCAGGCTAATCAGTGTTGCACACATGCTTCTCCCGATCCAGCTGACATGCTGGATGCTTTTCATCTGAAAGCAGGAGACACGAGTTTAAGAGATGATGGACAGGATCGGGACGTTAACCCTTGTGCTTTGGGGGTGTTTAAATGTGACCAAACGTGAGCAGAGAAATGTTCTCAGCTAGTTAACTTACTGTAACACAACAGGTGCTTCATATTCTGCCATATTCATGCCAGTGTTCTTTGGAGCAAAAACTGACTCCTGACACTTGCAGGAATTGTTTACCATTTCTGGGTCTGGTTAGGGAGGAGAAGATGAAGAAACTTGTGAAAACTATAGAGCCTTCAACAGAAACTATCCCACAAGTGTCTTTTTGTTAAATAACAAAAGGCAGTCAAACAAAAAGAAAACAAAATCCTCTATGCGATACAGAGACTCGAGACAGTGGTCAGTTACTCAAGGAGGAGGGGGAAGCCTTCCGCCACGTGGCCCTGCCCCCAGGAGCACCGGGGCCTGCAGCGCTGGGGCAGCAGTACTAAAAGTAGTACCGCGGCCTCAGCTCGAGTCCCTGCTTCCCCGAAAGCCCCAAGGAGCAGAGATGGGCAGCCACCCCTTCAGCCCTGCAGGAAGCGGGGAGGAGGCAGCCTTCTGCTGGTAGCTGGGTTTGGCCTTCAGCTACTGACCGAGCCACTTTTCTTTCTTCCCCGGGAGGCGCGAGGGCCAGTCCTGCCCTGCGCCTCTGGGACACCTCTCCATGCTTGCTGGGGCCACCCTCCTCCCCAAGCCCCTGCCTGACTCTTTGCTCCTCCCAATCGCCCTGCCTTCTCTTCCCTTCTCTTGGTCCCTCCTTCCCACCCTCCTGGGCTCCACCCTGCCTCCTGCCCTCACCTTCCAGCCACCTCCCTCCAAGCCCTGGCTAGACTTGTCAGCTTGGTAGTAGCAGCCTCAGTCTTTCAGCCCTGTCTCCAGCACCCCACACCAGGGAGCTACAGCTCAGCACCCTGAGCCAGTTCCAAGAGGGGAATGGATCCCCAGGCCTCGTGAATCCACCAGCCCAGTGGTGGAGCGGAGGCTGCAGGCAAGCCCCGGCCTTCCAGCACAGCCTTTTGTTCCCCCAGCCAGAAGTTTGTGCACCAAGGCCCGTCCACCCACTCAGCTGCCCCGGGTGCCGGGACTGGAGCAGGGCCATGCTATAGCTGCTCTTGGGCCAGGGCTAGGATACTAAAAATAGCACCGTGGCCCTGGCTCCAGCCCAGGCACATGGGGCAGCCACCTGCCATGCAGCCCCGCACCGGCACAAGAGGGCTGAGGGATGCAGGTGTCAGGAAGGTGAGGGAAGGGACAGGGGGAGAACTAGGGGAAGGTGGGGGTGAGGAGAGGAAGGGGCTTGTGCTGAGGGAGAGGAGGGGGGCAGGGCAGGAGAAGAAAGGGGAAGGCACCAAGGGGCAGGGTGGAGGAGAGACAAGAGAAGACAATGAGGGGAAAGGGCAGAGGGTGCGGGGGAAGGTATCAGTGGGGGCGGGAGAGGGTTAGGAATGCTGAGAGAGGAGAAGGGAGGGGCACTGGGGGCAGGAGAGAAAGGGAGAGGAGAGGAGTGGGTGCTGGGAGAAGAGGGGTGGAGAGGAGGGCTAAACATGAGGAAGGCAGGGGATGGAACAAGTCCTGCATGAGGGTGCAGGGGGCATGAGAACTGGGGCAGAGGGTGGTGATGGGGTGGGCACCAGGGAGGAAGAGAGCAAGGGGGGGAGGTGTTGGCAAGGCAGGGGCAGTGAGGAAGGGGGGGTGGGGGGTGCAGGGGGAAAGCCAGCCGAAGGGCCGGGCCGGGCTGGGCTGGAGAGCGCATGCACCCTGCGCTCCGTGGGGAGGGGGGACTCCGGGCTGCGCGCTGGGGACCGTGCTCATCCCGCACAGGCACCGTGCACCCCGGGGATGGGCTCTGTATGGACCCGGGCGCGCGCGCCAGAAGCGCTGGCCGGGCTGGATAGCGCATGCGCCCTGCGCCTTGGGGGCGGACTACGGGCTGTGAGCCAGGGACCGTGCTCGGCCCGCACATGCGCCATGGGCCACAGGGGCGGGCTCCGGGTTCCGGGCTCGGCGCAAACAGCCATGGCAGGCCCCAGGACGCCAAAAAGGCTCGGGCTCGTGCAGGGTGTTGTAGTGCAGTGGGAGGGGGGTCCCTCTGGAAGGGGGTGGAGTAGTGGAGGGAGTTGAGGGTTGGGGTAGGGGCAGGCGCTAGGGCGCATGAGGGAATGTGGGGTCTGGGCTCTGGGGGGAGTTTACATGGGGCAGTTCCTAAGCGCTGAGGCAGAGGGTTAGGGTGCAGGAAGGGGAGGAAGAAGGGGGCGCCAGCCAGGCAGCGCTGCCCTCCCCTCAGGTCGCTCCCAGAACAGCCACCGAGCCCCGTCCTAGGCTCAAGGCTGGCCAGGCAGCTCTGCCTGCTGCCGCTGCACACAGGCCGCGCCTCCGTTTGGAGACTGGCCCCCACACGCGGGCTCTGCTGCCCCCCACCACCGCTGTTCGCCCCGCCGGACTCTGCCTCCCCGGGGCGGGCCCCGACACCACTTAGCATGCGCAGTGCGATGAACCGCTCCCCAAGTCGCTGCTCCGAGCTGCAGTGTCCTCGCAGCGCCGGCCGCCGCCCCTCCCATGCGTCGCCGCGCCCCGAGCGGCAGTATCCTGGTTTTACTGAATACCTGCCGTGCCCCGAGCGTCAGTATCAGGAGCTACCTGAGGTAACCAGGATACCGATTACCTCAGGTAGCTCCCAGAAAAGCCACCATGCCACGTCGTAGGCTCAAGGATGGCCAGCCAATCCAGGAGGGTTGGCAACCCAAGAGAAAAAGGAAGCTCCTCTGGCTCTCGCTCCCTGTGCGGCCAGAGAAGGTATCAGCCCCCTAACTGATCACTTTGTGCTATAATGAATCCCTACCTATGACAACCAAGTAGTTTTGATGACCACAGCTTTGTTATAGTGAGGGTATAGCATATTTCTTCAACGTCACGTATTTAAGGTGCCTCTGCAACAGCCCTCCCATTTAAATGCTTGTACACGCCCATGCATCCAGCCCAGAATCTTTGTCATCTGGCATTGCCTGGTACCAGATAAGTCAGAGAGAGTGAAGAGAACAGGATCCATTTCCTGTTTGCCAGGCACAGCGAATAGGAGTCAAAGCTTTAGGGACACCTGCAGCCTGCGGTTAGATCCCTGACCATCTTGGCTACTACTTACAGTATTCAAACTGGTATTGCTGATATCTAGCAGTGCTGCTTTATGATCTTGAAATAGTTATGTGTCATTTTGCAACTTAGCTTTCTTTTATGTAGGAAACATACTAGTACAAACATTTACTCATTTGCATGTGATATAGTTTTGCAAGTGTTGTTAAAGATCCCTACTCAGGGATCAGGAACCTTGGCTGGGTCAGGGGCAGCAGACCCACAGAAAAGTCAGTCAGGGGGTGTAGACAAGTGAGAAGCGCAACAAGAAAAGGCCACTGTAACATGACTTCTCCTAAAAGGGAGAAAGACGCTCCCCACATGCCTCTTGCACGCCTTCTGCGGGGGGATCCGGACTACTAGATTGTGTGCTCCAGCTCCTCAAAGCTGGAGGGGGGAGCCCCCAGACCTCAGGAGCTGGATCTAAGCAAGCACCCCTGATGAAAATCCTGCAAGGCATTCTGTATTCATCAGTGGAACTGCTCAAGAGGAGTAAAATTAGTCACATACACATTTACAGCACCAGGGCTGTGTGGATTGCAAAATTTTAAAAAAATTGAAACCTATTACATGTTCTGCTAATACTATTCATGAGGAATATGAATGTTTAACCACTGGGGGCTTTGGAGCACCTCCCTACCTGCCCCAGGCAAGGGGCTGCTCCAGCCCTCCAGGACATGGGGGAACTACAGACAGAGGCTGTTTCCTTGGGCTTGGGGAACCCATAAACAGAGGCTGCTCCCACAGGGTACTCTGGCCGACCATGAGCAGGAGCTGCTCCAGCCCATCCAGCGCAGGCAGTGCCTGTAGTGGGGAGGGGAGAAAGAGGTAGGGTGGCAGGCAGAAGCTGCTTTGGCTAAGTGGTATTATTTTCCAGTTCTATTTTAAAAAACGGAGAGTTTCGGTCCAAATTTCTTCTAAATTACAGTTTTCACTTCAGAAAATGGTTTTTCAGTGCAGGAAATCTGTGCGCTGTAAAACTGTATGGGACCTAGCTGAATGTGTCTTACCTAACTTCTCAGTAACAGATTTTTCCATGTAATTCAGCCCAAGTTGAAAATATTTAAAATTGAAGTGTCATAAACGTTTGCCCTGTTTTTCGGTGCTTTTTTAAAAAAGCACTGTAAAGCGTCTTTGGAAGTAGCTATAGCTTCTGGAGTTAGTTTTGTACATAGACTCACATAGGATATAAAAGGCTACCTCTATATGAGAATGTAAACTTTGCAATGTACCACTGTGGCTAGTCCTTAACCTTGCCAAGGGTTGGTGAGGCAGTTTGCACAACAGGCTGCTGATGGAAGGACTGACTGTACCATTGCAACTGTTCCATTACAGCACTGATAATGGATAGACATGCATACGGAAAATGCAATCTAATCTATGCACTGTTTATGACAATTGTGTCCATAGACTTTACAGGGGTGCTAAGGATTTCATATGAGGTTACACGTGGAGATACAACCTTTGAGATTTGCAATGAATTGTGGAGTCCAAAATGTATCAATTATCTTTGCAGCCCAAATAAACATGCTGACACGACAAAAGCAAAATTAAGGATAATCACTGATACCAGAAAAGTGGCTAAGTGGAGCTTAACTATTGTTCATTTTCTTATCTATTAGGGATGTAACAGTGTAGTCAATTAACCAATAAGCAAAAGCTTGTAGGTTAATGCTATAGACAACGTGTATTCCCCAGTCCTGCCAGTAAATTTTTTCGCAGGCTGGCCAGCAGTCTGGCTCAGTTCCAGCTCACACCAGGTCTCGAAGCTTGGGCCCCTCCTCCATGGGGGCTGCTGCCTCTTTCTCTGAGTCAGCAGCACAGGGTGATAGGCAGCCGGTCTGTGAGGAGAGATGTTTTTTAAACCCTTGCAGTCGAGCTCCAGCCTGATAAAGAGGCAGCAGTGTGGAATGGCAAGGGGCTCCTTGGGAATGTGGCCGGAGCGCACCGGCTGCCAGCCCTGCCCCCCGGGGACTATAAACTAGTCGATTAACCAATAAAAATCAATCAATATTCAATGAAATGATATTTAACATCCTTATTATCGATATGTTATCAGGAAAGAAAAAAAAGTTTCTTCCATTTGCTCTTTTTCTCTAAAGAGGGCAAGAAATTGAGTTATCATCCTGGAAGACATGGTCATGACTGGAAAACTCAAGCAATGACGTCACAAAAGGCAACAGACTGAAAATAGATCAGTCACCTCTGACTTTGACTTCCTGATCTGTTGTACAATTCTCCAAAATGTTCATTAGTTATTGAAAGTTTTTCTAAAACTGGGGATGTAAAATCCTGTTTAAAATATTAACTGGTTAAACCAGGGGTTCTCAAACTTTGATACCATGACCCCTTAAAATGCTCAATGAATTTGTGTGACCCCCCCCCCACCCTCACTGCCCTGGGTCGCTTCCTCCCACCTTCTCACCAAACTCCTTGCCGTCCTGGGGTTCCTTCAAGGCGTTTGCAGTCCTCAACGCCCTTTCCCCCGTCTCTTTCTCCTCTTTGCCTCTTTTCCGCTCCGTGTCCCTTTGGTTCCTTCTCTCTCTCTTCTCCTCCATCCTCCACTCCTCTCCCATGTGTCCTCTGCCTCCTCCTCTGACCCCCACATGTCCTTATTTATCTCCGGGTCCTCTGCTCCGACCCAATCCCCCAGCCCGCTGCCTGAGGGACTCCGCCCACTCCCAGCTGGGGAAGCGTTCGGTCCCCCGGCAACTGTGCTCCGGCGCCGGCCTCACTCTCCCGCCGCCTTGCTTTCTCCTGCAGCTGAGCTGCGCTCCTGGAGTCCCATGGCCCCGGCCACGCTGCGCGGCTTGCTGGCAGGTGCCTTCCGCCACCCTGCCGCTCTTCACGGCCCGGGGGAGAGGGGTCGCAAGAGAAAAACCGAATCCAGCTGCGACCCCTCTCTAAGTTGTTTGTGACCCCCCTGGGGATCGTGACCCACAGTTTGAGTAACACTGGGTTAAACTACCTGTGGCCTGGTCAGGCTCGTCTGACCCATCTGCTTAGAGCCTGACACGCTGCGGGAAGAGGTTTGTTTCAGCCCAGCTTGCCTGGACTGCCCCATGGTGTAGCCTGGCAAGGCTGCTCTGATCAGGCTGGGCACCAGGTTACTGGTTACCAGAACGCATCACCTAGTCTTTCAGGTCTGCATTATACATCATACAGAAGCAAACAAAACAGAACTACAAAAGGAAGCCCAACTAAACATTTTGAAAGAAACCTTTAACAGCCCTGTAATTTAAAAGTGATTCTTAGTGCACAGTTGCCAGTTCTAAAAGCCCTCCTTCCATCGTCTTAGAGACAATTACTTGCAAGTCTCTGACCACATTAGGGTTTGTAACCATGTTTAGAATGTTTTCAGTACTTCTCTTTGCTTGTGTAATTTCCTAAATATTGTTTTATGATGGTTTATTTTGTATGCTGCAAAAGGAACAGTAGACTTACAAATCCATGCCATATAATGCCTTTTTGTAATGGCAACATTACTCGCACATGGTGAAGTGTCAAGGCTAGAAACACTGATAACATAGCACTAAGAAAGGGAAAGTCACAGGTTTTCAATGAGACGAGTCATGTTACTTTAATGTCTCATATTAGACTAGTGCCAGTGCTGAGCCTGGATAGTTTTTGGTGGATTGAGTGTAATGTAGAGAGCGGGACAATCATTTATTTGTGGAAAAAATAAAACATCGAGGCATATTTTCTGCCCCACCCTGGATTGCTTGAAAGGTGTTTATTGGTTTTTTTAGAGTGTTACACGTAGGCCTGGTAGAAATAGATTGAGCAGAGTGCCAATAAGGCTTAAATAGGCTTATTCGGCATATAGTGTGGGTTATTGATTAAAGGGCTTCGGCTTAAAAACCAAGGGATAGTCTAGTAGCACCTTAAAGACTAACAAAACATGTAGATGGTATCATCAGAACTGTAACAAGGATGGGGCAAGTGGGGCACTCGCCCCAGGCACAGTACATTTAGGGGTGCAAAATTAACAATAGGAAAGTTAAAATATTATTTCATTTCTATCTTTACTATCATCTATTTGCAATCTCAATATATATGCAATGAACAACATATGCAATGAATAAAATACAAACAAATTAAGAATTTTATCGTTTCTTAGGGCAAGGTGGGCCAGTTGAGTAGCTTAGTGTTTAGCAACTTTACAATGTCGTATTTTTTAACCAGGACAGATCCTCTTTAACATATTGGAAAGTGTTTAATTTAGACATAATGTGATGGGGTCAGACCGGGGCTACTCAACTTTGGAAACCCTGGGGGCCACAGTGATACTGACAGCACATGCCGAGGGCCCCAACTTAAGTGTGGTTGCATATACATTTGCAAATAGCTTCTCTCAAACTGACAGGCATGAATACAAAGATTTAGGCAAGATGACAACATGCAGGCCCTATTTAAGTCAGTTCTGCTGATCTTCATAAAATGCAATATTTACCCGATTTCCAGCCATATGCACTTTTAAGGAGCAATGACAGTCCCAGGAATTTAACTACTAAAAGGCATATCAAGAGAAGACCATTGTATTGACTGCTTTTTTGCTTTGGCTCCCACTTGTGGGTCGCATGTTGAGCCCCGCATAAACCCAAACTGCACCACAGGCAGCAAATAAACGGGTCGGCCCACGGATGGCATGTTGAGTAGCCCTGTGGTAGACCATTCATACACTGATGATGACGCACAATGCCTTCCTCTCCCACTCACCCCTTGCCCAAACTGTATGTCTGGGTAAGAGCTATCTATCTTCCAGACATTTTAGTCTAGGAAGGAAATTAAGGTTATCCAACATAACCTGCACATTCTCCGGCTCTTACTCGGCCCATCCTTATCTTTCTGTAATCACTGTTTATCTTTCAAACCCACAACTGAGTAAAATCAGATGCCTGCAACACATTAACAGTCTCCTTCACAGTTCCCAGGGGACTGGTGCTGCAACACAAAAGGCTTAATTATTTATTCAAATAAATAAAAAACGTTTCTTTCTGTGCAAATACACAAAATCAATGTACCCTTCCTCTATTTACAAAGTAGTTTCTTTTAAAAAGGAAATCAGTACATTTATCCTCCTTCAGTAACTGACCACTGTCTGGAGTCTCTAAATTGCAGAGAGGATTTTGTTTTCTTTTTCTTTGACTGCCCTTTGTTATTTAACACAAAGACACTTGTGGGATAGCTTCTGATAAAGGCTCTATAGTTTTCACAACTTTCTTCATCTTCTCCTCCCTAACCAAACCCAGAAATGGTAAACAATTCCTGCAAGTGTCAGGAGTCAGTTTTTGCTCCAAAGAACACTGGCATGAATATGGCAGAATATGAAGCACCTGTTGTGTTACAGTTAGTTAACTCGCTGAGAAAATTTCTCTGCTCACGTTTGGTCACATTTAAACACCCCCAAAACACAGGGGTTAACGTCCTGATCCTGTCCATCATCTCTTAAACTTGTGGCTCCAGCTTTCAGGTGAAAAACATCCAGCATGTCAGCTGGATCGGGAGAAGCATGCGTGCAACACTGATTAGCCTGCCCCAATTTTTCTTCTCCCCAAATGCCACAACACGTGAATGAAAATACACAAGCCATAGCAACGATGAATATGTATTTCTTTTCTCCCCCGTGCTTCCCCCCGTTTACATAGAACAGACCCCTGTAGGTCCCAGTGCATTTCGTACGGACAGCTGTCCCTCGCCTCTGTCTGGGCAGAGTAAGTCCGTTTCCTCACAGGTTAAACCTGGCACTGAAACTCTGATGTCTCGTGGCTGAATCTGCAGACACGAACGTGTGGAGTGGAATGGGACGGTCACAAGACCAGGTGTCAGAGAGGATGGATGAACTCCGCTCCTAGGCAAAGAACACGGGCAGCCTCGGCTATTGCCACGAGGAGCAGAAGCGAGATGGTTCTCTGTCCCTCAGGCTCAGGGGTCCTCCTGGTGGGGCAGGGTTTCCAGCTCTCTCTTTTCGCTTCCTCCACCCCGCGCAGCCACTCCGTGCACCTGCACACCAGCTCCTCGTCCATGACCCCCGGTGCCGGATCCTCCTCGTACTCTTCGTTGTCGTAGCGGTTCTGCTCTTTCAGCAGCGAGATCTTCATTAAGGAGGTCAGGTTCAGGCTGGCTCTGCGCTGGGAGCCCGGCAGGAGCCCGGTACTGCCAAAAGGCTTCATCCACGCCCACTGGTTCTCCTCATGACGGCGCAACTGCTGCCAGGTCGCTGTGAGGTTGATGGTATACTGCGTCGCGGGGACTGCAGCCTCCGGCTCCTGCCTCGCCACCGCTCCTGGGTTCCTGAGTGTTGCATAAATTGCTAGTTCCGTCCCCTGGAGGCTAGTCCAATTTGCCTCAAGAAGAGAGTCACACTTTCAGGCTGGGTCCAACTCCATTTATTGTTTGCAAACAAGGTCGACAAAGGAGCTCTGTTGCTCAAAGCAGAGTCGACTCCGGACAATGCCTGAGCCGAAACTTTTGTAGATCCTGCATTCCTTCTGGCTAGCGTGTCGCAACATGATTGGTTTACTTAATTCCCTTATCTAGAAAGAGGTAGCAGAAAGTTTAGCAGCTTCTGAGACATGCACAATCAGCGAAATGATATGTGCTGTTTTGAGCTTAAGCAATGGCGAAGAAGCACACTTAGTTTTTACTACAATTCCCTCCTCAAGATGCTTTCTTTGAATTATACTTAATCTGTTTCAGCCATTGCTAGTCTCTGGTAATGTACAAACATTTCACGTTTCACAACTGACTGCACAGTTCGCTGTACAAGAGCTATAATACATGGTACTAGGCAAGGCAATAAGCATAATATCATCAGAGCAAGACAAGACACTAGGAAGGCCCCTTTGAGCCCTTTCAAATCTGGCAGCCAGGAAGTGAGCCAATCAAAATCCCAACCTTTCCAGGTTTGCACCGGGACACTTCGAATGTCTGAAGCCAAATTCTTAATCAGCCTTCCATTATCGTCTATTTGTAGGCAGCAGTCCGTCCAATTAAACTTTTGGCACAATCCTCCTTCTGCTGCCAGCAAATAGTCAAGACCCATTCGGTTCTGGAGGACTGCAGTCTGCAATTGGGTAAGCTGGTTGGCTATCAAATCCAAAGCATCAGCAGTGCGGTTAGGAAATATTTCTACTACTGCTTGGAGTCGAATTATTCGGTTAGTTAAGTAAGTAGGCTCTCTGCCGACCACACTGGGCTCCCAGGTGGCAGGACTATAATATCGTACAAATCTCTCTGCGGGCCACTCATCCTTTCCCCACTTTTGGGTAGCTGACAAGTCTGCGGCTGTGAGGGCACGCTTGGCCGGTGTATACGTGCGGTGCAAAAGTGGAGCCTTCTTGGGGAGCAGAATAAAGGGGGGTCGAAGGATGGCAGGGTAACATACACCAGTCCAATTTGCAGGCAGTTGTGTGTATGCATGGGTACCACACACCCAGTAATGACCCGTTAAAGCAGGCCAGGGGTCATATCTGACACCTCCTGCCCTTACAAACGTACTATTTACAAACCTACTATAAAACCCAAAGAAGGGGAGAGGAGAAACTCCTGCCCCCTTTGTCCGTGTTCCATTTAAGAAACAGGTCTCTTCATTTGTGGAATTTGCAACACAATAGTACAAGGTATTATCTCCTCTTGTAACTAAGGCTGTACAGTTTATGGAGACCCCAACGTGATTCATTGTCAAGCCAACCAAATCAGTAAGGGAGAAGAAATCCCTATATTCTGTGCAATATGAACGATTAGTGGTGTTGGAGTTATGCCAGGCCCCTCTATTTAAGAAATAATTCTTGCAGGTGCTGTTTCCTACAAAATGTGTGGCGAAGCGCAATTTTTTCTTTATGAAGCACCATTCGCCTAACTGTGGCTGGACCTCCCACGATGGGGTGTTGTGGGCCAACTGGTCCGTTGCCCAGGTGCTATAGTTGTCGGAATGCATTCTATACGCGAGCTCTACTAATGTGGTCAAATGTAATGGTTGGGGTATCCAGGGCCCGAGGCGGCCCTGATCTTTGGCCTGGACACAAACCCAACAATTAGACAACCTTACATATTTTGCTATGTTTTCTGCCAAAAACAATACTCCGTTCTCGGAGTCCTTCCCTACAACAGAACTAAACAGGAATGTGTACCAACATAGCACAATAAGGTTCGTGTTCGTGTTCCCTTTTTACTAATTTTTAGTTTTAGTCCTTCTCCTTGACTTCTAATCCACTGGCTGGATTCCTGTTCCGAGGGGTGGTCAGCCTCCGGAGTGACCACACCCTGGGTGTTGTCCTGTGCTCCCTTTAAATATTTCTTTACTTCGGAACAATGGGTCCACTTGTCGCTGCCTGTTAGCTTAATCGCCGTATGAGTTGTTAATAGCACCTGGTAAGGTCCTTCCCATTTTTCTGTCAGCGGGTCCTTCTTCCACTTCTGGAGCAGCACCTGATCTCCCGGCTGGAAGTCATGGATCGGGGCGTCTAACGGCAAGCTCTGGAACGGCGCAGCAAACCTGTGGAGGGATGACAAAACAGACTGCAAGGCGATAACATGTTCTCTGAGTTCAGTTTTTCCCAAATCAACAGTAACTTGTTCCCTCCACCCCGCCGTCAAGACCCTGGGAGGCATTCCAAACATTAACTCGAAAGGGGACAATTTTATCCCCCTACGTGGTATGCTACGAATGCGAGTTAAAGCCAGTGGGAGCGCCTGGGGCCATTTTAAATGGGTTTCAATACAGATTTTTGTTAGCATTATTTTCAAGGTTCTATTCGTGCGCTCCACCTGACCTGAACTCTGAGGTCTCCATGGAGTATGGAGCTTCCACTTAATGTCTAAGGCTTTGGCCACTTCCTGCACTACCTTCCCCACAGAATGACTACCCTGATCTGACTCAATTGACTCCGGCAGTAAAAATCGTGGTATCGGGTCCTGCAGTAGGACACGTGCTACTGTCGATGCTGTAGCTGTCCTGGTGGGATATGCTTCCACCCATCCTGTTAGCTGGTCCACTAACACCAGCAAGTATCGGTATCGTCCAGACTTCGGAAGTACAGCCAAATCAATCTGCCATGCTTGGCCAGGGTAGTAGGCCCATTGTCTTCCTCCCATGGGAGCGGGTGGTCGGACTGGCTTGGGGTTTACTCTCTGACAAGTTGGGCACTGTGACGCCACTCGTTGTACTTCCAAGTAGAATCCTGGAGCCACCATCTGTCGCGCCAGCAAATCTCCCATTGCTGTGCCTCCCATGTGGGTGGAGGCATGAAGACGTAGGAGCACTTCTAGCAGCAAGGGTCGAGGCACCGTAACTTTTCCTCCCGGCGCTATCCACCAGCCATTCTCACTCTTTACTGCATTGTTTTCCTTTGCTGAGGCATCGTCCATGGGGGAGTAACGTACTATACAATCCTCTAGGAAGAATGGAACTTCATGTGCAGAGCCCTGGAATCCCACATCGCCTCCCATTAGCGCCGCTTCTTTGGCAGCTGTATCCGCTCTTGCATTTCCCTTCTTCTGGCGTTCGTCGGCAGCCCTTCCATGCGCTCTTACGTGAACCACAGCTACTTCTTTAGGCAGCTTAAGGGCTTCTAGCAACATCACAATCTGTGGTCCATTGGCTATTCTTTGCCCTGAGGCTGTAATGAATCCACGCTCCTTCCACAATAGTCCATGAGCGTGCACAGTGGCAAAGGCATAGCGGGAATCAGTGAAGATGTTTACTCTCTTGTCTGCTCCTATCTCTAGGGCTCGAGTCAGGGCACTCAGCTCTGCTGCTTGTGCCGACCAGCTTGCAGGAAGCTTTTCCTTCCACGCTGTTTCTGTCAAAGTCACTACGGCACAACCTGTGTGCCTAGTGCCTTTTACTACACTGCTTGAGCTGTCCACAAACAGCTCCTCCTCTGGGTTTTCGAGAGGATCATCCTTCAGATCTGGCCGAATCAACACTGTTTGAGTTAACACTTCCAAGCAATCATGGCATGGTGGCCCCGGTTCTGGCAGAAAGGTGGCTGGGTTTAAGGCAGTGGTGTGTTTAAAAGTGAGTCCGGGGTTGGACAACAAAAAAATCTCATATCTGGACTGCCTGGAGGGGTTCAAGAACTTTCCCCCTTCCCCTCCAAGGATTTGAGGTACTCCATGTGGAGTGTGTACTTCCATGTCGGTTCCCATTACAATCTTTTGAGCTTCCTCCACAATGGTAGCTGTTGCTGCAACGGCTCTCAAACACGCAGGCCACCCTTTTGCTACAGGGTCCAGCACCTTTGAATAATAGCCCACAGGCTTCCAAGTTGGGCCCACTGGTTGGGTCAGGACCCCTGAGGCGACGCCCTTATTTTCGTGTACATAGAGTCTATAGGGCTTGCGCTCATTGGGGATCATTAGGGCTGGGGGCTGCATTCAAGCAGTCTTTAACAATTCAAAGGCATGCTGATTCTCTTTGGTCCATTTCCAATTTGCGAGACCCTCTTTAGTGAGGGACTCATATAGGGGTTTGGCCTTGCCCCCATAGTCTGGAATCCACATCCTACAGAATCCAGTTAAGCCTAGGAAAGCCCGGAGTTCTTTCGGAGTGGTTGGGGCAGGCATGTCCTGTATTGCTTGGATTCGATCCTTGCTCAAAGCCCACGCTCCCTTTTCAATTTCATAGCCTAAGAAGGTGACCTTTGGCTGACATATTTGGGCCTTCTCTTGTGAAACTTTATATCCCTTTTTTCCTAGGGCATTCAACAGGGACTCTGTTGCCCTTTTTGCCTTCTGCATATCAGGACTTGCAATCAACAAATCATCAGCATACTGGCTAAGAAGAGAAACCGGTACGTCCTTTTTCTTACGCCGCTTGACCATGGGACAAGTTTAGAAATCTACATGAAACAATTTCCAACCATGAGTGACTGTGACTACAGTTATGTTATACATGATGTTGCCAGTGCTCAGGGTAGTGAGGAAAAGTGGGTGAACAGCTAGGAGAGACAGCAGTCAGGGCGAGATTTAAACCTGGTTAGGATGAAGGACTACATTAGTCTGCAGCAGAGACCCAGGTTAACATTCACAGTGAGCATGGATAAGATCTCCCACAGGGCAGAAAGAAAAGTAGTTAGAAAGAAAGTTATTCAAGTAGGCCACAAAAGTAGCTGCATTATTGTTATAATTCGACAATCCACAACAGCCAGTGGTTGAATACAGGCCAATCCTCCACAGAAATATTATGCAAGCCTGTTTGCAAAGGGTGATGACATGACAGTGTAAAAATGTAGCCACCATGCTGTTTTCGGAACAGAAAATGCAAACCATCTCCCAGAGATCTGAGTCAACATGCACATGAAGACGTGCTTGTTGAAGCTAAATCTGGAGGAGGCGAGGTTGGGCCCGCTCTGCAGAGCCGGGGCCCAGGCTGCGCCGCACGGCTCCCTGCAGGCTGGAGCCAGCCCCGAGTTCTGCCTGGCCCATCCCTGTCCCCAGCCTGCAGGCAAAGGACTGGGACAGACAGGGAAGAGACTCTGCCCCCACCCCGCATCTCCTCGCCCCAGTGCTGCTCCCAGGGGGCTGTGAGTCCTAGCATTGCTACCGTGCCGATGAATGCACCGGGGGCACAGGAGGGGGGCGAAGGAGAATGCGGGGGCAGGAGGGGAGGAGGCAGGGGTTACACAGAAGGGCATGGGGTGATGATTTATCATTTGAAGGTTGAGCCAGATATCTATATGGGTTCATTTAAGACTCTTAAAAATGGTAAGTTATCATCACTCCTTATTAAAATAATTCTTAAAATTATAATTCTATTATAGCAGATACCTCAAAAGTAAAAATCCATGAGTAGTTCATTTAAGTTGTATTTAATCTAGCATCTCTATGTGAACGTTTTCTTGAATACACCTGTTGCTTTAAATGTTCAAAAATCTTAGAACTGTAGGGCTTGAAGGGATATTGCGAGGTCATCAAGTCTTCCTTGCTGCAGATTGGGGACGTGACTTGTCCTACCTTCAGTATATGTGGAAAACAATGGATCCTCATCCCCTTTTTAACAGTTTGAACGTATTTGAACACGGTTATCAGGGCCCCTCCAGGTCTTCTAGAGCTAGACCCTAGATATTTCCCTAATTCGCGTAAAAGAATGCTGCGTGGGAGCAGTGTTCCCTCTAAGATTTCCAATCCATGAGCGTAGTGAGTTTTGTCTTGCTGAAAGGAGAGCCAGATTGAATTGAAGCACAACCCCAGCTGAGGGAGGGTCTGGGAGAGTGCTATAAACAGAGGAAGTTGGCTACAGAAAATTTTGCAGTATTAATTGTCTTTTAATTTGACTTCATAGTAAACAAACATTTAAAGTCATGCACCTTGTTAATTATCCCTTGTTTCAATATTCTTTTGTCCATAACATTTAAAAATAGATATAAGATATTTGTTAAGAACTTGGGCGCTACAGTGGCACACATCCAAACAAGCGCACATCACCTCAGTATTGGCGCACAAGACAAAACTCATTCTGCTCATGGATGGAAAAACCTTTGAGGGAACACTGGCTGGCAGGCTTCCTCCCTGTCTCTCCATGACTCCCCAGAAGCAGTGACATGTCCTTGCTATTGTCATGCAGAAGAACAGTCACAAGGTTTCTATGTCCACTCTTGGCTCTGCCGTTCCAATGGCCAGGAACAGTGGCCAACAGGAGCTGCAGGTATGGTGCCTGCAAAGGCAACGTGCAGAGCCGCCGAGCCACAACTCTACCAAGGAGAAGCAGCAACACAACGCTGCTTACAGGGAGCTGCTCGAGGTGAGCCCTGCCCAGAGCTGGCACCCAAAACCCCTCTTGTGCCCTAGCCCCCTCCTGCATCTCAAACCCCACATCCTCGGGCCTCACCCAAGAGCGTGCACCACTGGCTGGAGCCCTCTACCTCTCCTGCAGCAGAATATTTGGCAAACCAACACCTCTCCATTCCCCAAACATGCCAGATAAAGCTTTTACTTCAATCAAAATCAGGATGCATTTAGGAAGCAATCATATGAAGAACAATACAACTGGGCAGAAGAGGGAGTCAAATAAGTAACTGGTGTATTTCCATTTTAATTAGCGTACAAATATCATGAAACTCTGAAGTTCAAAATACATATAACCTGAAATTACCAACAGTGTTGTTCTTCACATTTAAATATTCAATGTTACACACAGTCTGTCTGTGGCAGAACTTAGTAGTAGTAATTAGGAAAATAATGCATACCTGACTAATGCAGAAATATTTCCTATGGTGTAAAACACTGCAAAAAGTTTCAGCCCTGAGGGAAGCCAAAGAAATGCTGTCCCCTGCACAAGAAAATCTATTGTTCATACTTTCAATTTTGAGTCGATCCAGTTTAGTATGCCTGAAAATAAATGTAAGCTATAAATTTAAAGTGAAAGGCAAGTCACAATGACCTATGATAGTTATATACTATAGACAAAGACTACACTAGCTATCCAGTAGGTGAATACCTCCCTCTAGATTACTACATCTCACTTGCCAATAATGTAACTGAGATGCCCCAATATTATTGCAGAGATGTGAAAATAAATCCCCATCAATATTTCTACAGACAACATTTGTGTAAGAGGCCTATTTTACAGGTACTTTTGAGCTGTAATCGTATAGATGCTTATTATATTACGGTACAGCAGCAAGACTTCCAGTTTTATTAAAAACCACGAATCCAAGTTTGAAGCTCCTGTACGTTATGTGAAAGGAAGATACCCAGGAAGTCATACTGGACCAATATCCACAATGCCTCCCAAACTACTCAGAAAATGCTCTCTCACTTATCCCACTCACACTCCAATCATAACAGTCAAGAGAGTCTTAGTCAACAAACCTCAGCTGGCAGACCAAACACGTGCAAGGACAAGAGAAGGTATGTTTGAATCAAGCATCTCACCCCCAAGAGCACCTTGCAGCAAGCCCTCTTGTTTAAACTAGAGGGTTGATCATTTAAAACCCTCGGCTGACCAGAACTGCCATGACCAACATTAGAGAGAAGCAGTTTCTAAAGCTAACCTGAAGCCAACCCATTAAGGGCTTCTTCAGACAAAACCAATACTTTAAATCTTCACACAAACCAAGAGGATAATGTTGAGGAGAGCACAAGCAACATGTCAGTTGCATACTTGTGGGCAGGGTGGAGGCAATGACAGAGGGCTGAGGCCCCCATGCCTCTCCCCAACCCTATCATTGAGAAAATAGAAAATGCCAAAAATATTTCACTAAATGGTATTCTAATAGCATTTAGTGTGATGAAAAGTGCAATCAGCGGCATAGTTTTTTAACTCATGCAGTTACAATTTCTCAATTGCTTGACAGCCCTACTTTTTAGCAGGAATCCAAGTGAATTTCAAGAAACATAAAAACAGCTCTACTGGGTCAGACCAAAGGTCCATCTAGCGCAGTATCCTGTCTGCCAAGAGTGGCCAATGCCAGATGCCTCAGAGAGAGGGAACACACGAGATAATCATCATTTATGCATCATGCCAAGAACAATATAGTGGGTAGAAGAGGGAGGCAAATTAAACTGATGTATTTCCATTTTAATTAGTGTCATCCATTTCCAGACAAAGAGAGGCTAGGGACACCGTTCCTACCCATCCTGGCTAACAGCTATTGATGGACCTAACCTCCGTGAATCTATCTAGCTCTTTTTTGAACCCTGTTAAAGTCCTAGTCTTCACCACATCCTCAGACAAGGAGTTCCACAGGTTGACTCTGTGCTGAGTGAAGAAAAACTTACTTTTGTTTGTTTTAAACCTGCTGCTGATGAATTTAATTTGTGACCCCTAGTTCTTCTTTTGTGGGAACAAGTAAATAACTTTTCCTTATTCACCTTTTCCACATCAGTCAAGGTTTTATAGACCTCTATCATATACCCCCATAGTCTCCTCTTTTGTAAGCTTAAAACTCCAAGTCTTTTTAATTTCTCTTCATATAGGACCCGTTCCAAACCCTAATAATTTTTGTTGCCCTTTTCTGAAGCTTTTCCAATGCCAAAAGATCTTCTTTGAGATGAGGCGACAACATCTGTATGCAGTATTCAAGATGTGGCTGTACCATGGTTTTAAATAGAGGCAATACAACGTTCTGTCTTATTCGCTATCCCTTTTTTAATAATTCCAAATATTCTATTTTTTTTTACTACCACTGCACACTGAGTCGATATTTTCAGAGAATATTCACAATGACTCCAAGATCTCTCTCTCGAGTAGTTGTAGCTAAATTAGTCCCCATCATATCATCTGTATGATTGGGATTATTTTTTCCAATGTGCATTACTTTACATTTATCAATATTAAATTTCATTTGCCATTTTGTTGACCGATCAGTTAGGTTGGTGAGATCTTTTTGAAGCTCTTCACAGTCTGCTTTGGTCCTAATTCTCTTGAGCAGTTTGGTATCATCTGCAAATTTTGCCACCTCACTGTTTACCCCTGTCTCCAGATCATTTCTAAATAAGTTGAATAGGATTGGTCCGAGGACAGACCCTTGGCGGACCCCGCTAGCTACCTCTCTCCACTCTGAAAACGTACCATTTATTCCTACCTTTGTTTCTTGTGTTTTAACCAATTATCAATCCATGAGAGGACCTTTCATCTTATCCCATGACAACTTTACTTAAGAGCCTTTGGCGAGGGACCTTGTCAAAGGCTTTCTAGAAATCTAAGTATACTATATCCACTGGACCTGCCCCCCTTCTCCACATGTTTGTTGACCCCCTCAAAGAACTCGAGCAGATTAAAAACAACAAATGGTCTGGTAGCACTTTATAGACTAACAAAACATGTAGATGGTATCATGAGCTTTCGTGGGTACAGTCCACTTCTTCAGATGACCATCTACATGTTTTGTTAGTCTATAAAGTGCTACCAGACCATTTGTTGTTTTTTTCCCCCTGTAACAGACTAACTTGACTACGCCCTGAAGCTTCTAGCACCGTGGTCACCAACAGGTGGATCGCGAGGCCTCGACCAGTTGATCACGAGGCGTCCGCCCCCCCCACCATTCCCCCCCACTCCCCGAGAAGCCCCACTACCTACCTCCAGCGAAAATGGAGGTGGTGCCGGCTTCCTGCGGGTGGACAGAAGTCCCGCAGCTTAGCACCACTTCCGGGGATTCCAGAAGTGCGCTGGCTGCTCTGCCAGGCGCACTGCGGGAGGGGGCGTCGGCTCCGGAGGAGGAGCACGGCGACTTCCCTGCACCGGCGCAGGAGGGGTGAGTCGGCTCCCGGGCAGGCACGCGCTGGCTTCCCTCTGGGGGTGAGGGGGAGAATCCTGGGAGGAGGCAGATGCAGGGGACTCTCTGCCTCCACTGGCACCCTGCCCCGTCCCCACTGCCCAGTTCCCTCTCCCCAGCGCCCACTCCCCAGTTCCCTCTCCCCAGCCACAGAACTCTGTCCCCACTCTCCTGTCCCGAGCCACAGAACTCTGTCCCCACTGGCACTCTGTCCCCTGCTGCAGAACCCTGTCCTCTGCCCTCCCAGCACCCTGTTCCCTCTCCCCTGCCCCCAGCCGCAGAACTCTGTCCCCACTGGCACCCTGTCACCTGCCAAAGCACCCACTAGCACCCTTCCCCAGTACTATGTCCCCTGTTCCCACCAACACAGTTGGGGCCACATTAGTGAAGCTTGGGGGGGGGGGGGGTTGGAGGAGGGGTTTTTTTGCATCTCACTTGTGTGGCCCTAACTGACTTTTCTTGGGTCAGTGACCCCTGACTCAAAACAGGTTCCCTGCCCTTCTCAGAAATAAAGACAATGCAGAAACTTTGTGTTTGACATAGTATTTGATTGAAAAATGAAGCCTGGCCAACAAACCCCAAATTGGGGCCAAGCCCCCATCTGGCCACAGCATCATAACACTCCTGCACTCCCCTTTCCCCCAGACCCTACATCTGAGCCTATCATACACTGGAACCCCCTGCCCTGAGCCCCTCACATACCCCAGCCCAAATTCCTGAACCCTCACATCCAGAAGTCCGTGGCTAGCTTAGACCCCTAACCCTACATCTGACCCCAACACTGCCCGGCCTGGCGCCCCCTCCCCGAGCCAGTGTCCCCTTATCCACCTTCTCCTGCATCCAGATTTCCTCCCACTGCTTGCACCTCTCACCCCCTTCCCACACCCAAATCCCTCATTCCCACCCCAGAGCCTACACATCCTGTCTCAACCCAGCGAGGTTACGGCTAGACTGCAGGAGTTGTTCTGAATTCCAGAGATATCCCAGAAAAACACTTCTGCATCCAGGGATGCATTTGTTCTTCTGCTTTTTTTAGTGGAAGAGCAAACATGATCTTTCGGTCACCCCTATATTCCTCTTTCCACGAGGAATAAGGGGGCTTCCAAAAGAAGGGGTTTTTCTGACATTTGGTCCAGTCTAGACAAGCCAAATGTTGGAAAAACCTCTTCCTGCAGAAGAATTGGGGGAAAAAACAGCAGTATCCCCAAGGATTGGGTATGGCAAGTGATGGAGAGGAGGAGACTAGAGAGGGCGGGGCTTCAAGGAAGGGGCAGGGTGATAGATCTTGGCTTTTTCTGTCATTTAAAAAGTGATCTTTGGTGTAAAAAGGTTGGAGACCACTGTTGTAGCAGATTAGTAAGGCATGATTTCCCTTTACAGAAACCATACTGACTTTCCCCCAACAAATTATGTTCATCGACATGTCTCACAATTTTATTTTTTAGTTTCAACTAATTTGCCTGGTACGGACGTTAGACTTATCCGTCTGTAATGGCCAGGATCACCTCTAGAGCCCTTTTAAACTATTGGTGTCATCTTAACTATCTTTCACTCATTAGTTATGGAAGCTGATTTAAAGGATAGGTTACAAACCACAGTTAATGGTTCCACAATTTCACATTTGAGTTATTTCAGAACTCTTGGGTGAATGTCATCTGGTCCCAGTGACTTGTTACTGTTAAGTTGATCAATTTGTTCCAAAACCTCCTCTAACGACACCTCAGTCTGGGATAATTCCTCAAATTTGTCACCTAAAAAGAATGGCTCAGGTTTGGGCATCTCCCCAACGTCCGCAGCTGTGAAGACTGCAGCAAGGAATTCTTTTACCTTCTTCACAATGACTTGATCATCTTTGAGTGCTAACATCTCAATCATCCAAGGGCCCAAGTGGCTGTTTAGCAGGCTTCCTGCTTCTGATGTACTTACATTTTTACTTTTACTCTGAGTTTTTGGCTAGCTCTTCTTCAAACTCCTTTTTGGCTTTTCTTCTATTTTTAAACTTAATTTGACAGAGTTTATGGCTCCTTTCTATTTTCCTCTCTAGTATCTAACTTCCACTTTTAAAAGATGTCTTTTTCTCTCTCACTGACTCTTTTACCTGTTTGTTAAGCCACGGTGGCACTTTTTTGGTTCTCTTACTGCGTTTTTTAACGTGGGGTATACATTGAAATTGAGCCTCTATTATGGTGTCTGAAAAGTTTCTATGCAGCTTGCAGAGATTTCACTTTAGTCACTGTACCTTTTAATTTCTGTATAACTAACCTCCTCATTTTTAAAATTAAATGCCACAGTGTTGGCTGCTGAGGTGTTTTTCCCACCTCTGGGATGTTAAATTTTATGATTATGGTCACTATTTCCAAGTGGTCCAGTTAGATCTACCTCCTGGACCAGATTCTGTGTTCCATTTAGGACTAAATCATTAACTGCCTCTCATCTTGTGGGTTCCAGAACCAGCTGCTCCAAGAAGCAGTCATTTAATGTAACAAGAAATTTGATCTCTGCTTTCCGTCCGGAGGTGATGTGTAGCCAGTCAATATGGGATAGTTGAAATCCCTCACTATTACTTAGTTTTTTATTTTGATAGCCTCTCTAATCTCCCTTCGCATTTCATAGTTACTATCACTGTCCTGATCAGGTGGTCGATAATATATCCCTCCTGCTATATTCTTATTATTGGAGCACGGAGTTACTATCCATAGAGATTCTATGGAACATTTTGACTCATTTAAGGTTTTTACTTCATTTGATTCTACGTTTTCTTTCACATATAGTGAATTTGAGCCTAGCGTCAGCACCCCAGATAATTCTCAGATTGAATGACTATTTTGTACACTATCAGATTAAATACAAGACTGATAGCACAGATCACTATAGTAGCATTCTGCCACCTCTGAATCTTTGATTCCCTTTGCATTCCTGCACTACCGTAGTTCTCTCAGGGTCCCATTCCTGATGACCTTCCATAAAAGACAGGGCAAGAGCTTTTACTACTAGCAAATATCTTTTAAAAAAAATATAAATGACTTGACTACTACTTTGTCTTGCATGACATCTACTTTAAGTACTCTATAAGACACCTTCCTCTCACCATTTGAATTGAAATTGGAGAGGCTTCTCACACCTGCCTCCCTCACAAGGAGCAGCTCAGTCACAGGCAGCAGCGTGCCAGCAAGCTGGGCCACCAGGAGAGCCAGTTAAAAAAAACCCATTTGAGAGGGAGCAGTGTGGGGTTGCAAGAGCCTCTGTTGACTTAAGCCAGACTGGTTTGCAAGCTACATTTCAACTAGCTAGTTGTGGTTTTTGGGTGACGTCACTCACAACTATGCACCAACACTCACAAGAATCATCCTCATCTGGAGAGTTTTACACATTAAATGGATGGGTTAAATTAAGGTGTAAATGCTTACAAAATAGCAGTTCTAAGTGTCCCTGTATGGTACACAATTTGAGGTTCTCTCCCCACATGCACCTGTTTTCAAATATTACCATTTATTTAGGATGCCCAACTTGAGATCTCTTTGGCTTAATTTCAGAAATGCTGAGCAACTATGCTAGGGAAGTCAACCGGATCAGTGGCACACAGCACATGTGGCAAATCAAGACAAAAAGCATCTCAAGATGGGCAAGCAAAGCTAGCAATCTCTTCTGAAAATGTTATGCTTGATGAACAAGAAATTGTGAGGTATATCACAGGGTTTTGTTTTTAATGGTACTGCCCCAATTTGCCTGTCTCTCAAAGCATGACACCATCTCCCCATGTCATAGTATACAGCTTCATTCAAATGTAGTGGTATAAATTATTTTCAGATGTGCTCCCCGGCACTGTATGGGGATGCATCTCGCTCCCTGTCAAACACCAGTGATTAGCCCAAAGCCTCACAGCCTCCACCAGCAGGGAGTTCCACAGGTTAATGCAACACAAGCGCCCTCCTGCCCTCCACGGGGCCAGGACACAGACCGGTGGTTACAATACATGGAGGAGGGCGGTCCTCCTTGCAAACATACAACACAGGGGACAGGGGGGGAACCGAGTGGGCCCAAGCCACACTACTGTGGTGTCGCCTGGGCTCAGGGGTGGAGGGCATGAGGTGTGGGGACAGTGGCCGGCCTGCCTGCCTGACCCATCCTTTCTTCTCTTCCCTGCAGCGGGACCAAGCACAAGCCTGGGACCCTCCAGTCCGGCAGCAGCGGCATCCCCAGCTGCCCAACCACGCAATCACAGGCTCCGCCACCGGGACCAGCTCCTTCGGCGCCATGTGCAGGCCATCAAGCGCATCGAGGCATCGATTAGGCAACGCGTCGAGGGGGACCTGCAGTGGCGCCAGGAGGCCTGGGCCTCCTTCCAGGCCCAGTGCACCAGGATGGCTGACTCCATCGCCACCTTCACCGCCCACATAGCCCATGCCATCCTTTATGGCATGGCCTTACCCCATGCCCCCGCCATCCCTCCCCTAGCACTGCCCATGCCCCCTCCTGCCCCTGCAATGCCCCCTCCTGCCGCCCCTGCAATAGCCCCTCCTGCCCACCTCCCCGTGCAGCCTGCCCCAATGCGGCCTGCCCCGCATGTCCAGGTCCGCCCCTGCAGGAGCGCTCGCAGGGGCCACCCCTCCCAGGAGTAGCTCATCCCCCTCCCAGTTGAAGGTCTCCTCCCCCTCCCTCTCCCAGTTGAAGGTCTCCTCCCCCTCCCCCTCCTCCTCCCCCTTGTAAATAAAAACAGACATTTTTCAGTTGAAAACAAAACTGTGTTTGGTTATTGTGTTACTCGAGGTAACTGTAATAAATGATTTGAGATGCCAATTAGCCAACTAAATTTAAGAGGATTACAAAATGCGGACACCAAATTCTGTATCTATCATCGGTCATTCCTTTAAGTGGTCATTGGTTTGTGGCTCATAAATAAATACTGACACTTTTAAGTAAAATTTAAACCACAACTCTATTAACATAGATAACAAACAAGCAAGAAAGGTTAAAAGACCCACACAAAAGAATATGTACATAGTCTAGATGCAGGGGACGATTGTAGTGTTGCTGGCAACCTCAATCCTTTGGTCCTTCCGGGCCTCGGGAGAGGAACAGCCAGGAGATCCCTCGAAGACGACTGGAATTGGGTACGCTGACTCGAGCCAATGCGAGGAGCTTGGGTAACAAAATGGAGGAACTAGAGTTAATGGTCCAGGAAGTGAAACCAGATATTATAGGAATAACAGAAACATGGTGGAATACTAGGCATGATTGGAGTACAGGTATTGAAGGGTATGTGCTGTTTAGGAAAGATAGAAATAAGGGTAAAGGTGGTGGAGTCGCATTGTATATCAAAGATGAGGTAGATTGTAAAGAAATAAAAAGTGATGGAATGGAGAAGACAGAGTCTGTTTGGGCAAAAATCACATTGGGGAAGAAAACTATCAGATCCTCCCCTGGGATAGTGCTTGGGGTGTGTTATAGACCACCAGGATCCACTTTGGATATGGATAGAGACCTCTTTAATGTTTTTAATGAAATAAATACTCGTGGAAACTGCGTAATCATGGGAGATTTCAACTTTCCAGATATAGATTGGAGAACAAGTGCTAGTAATAATAATAGGGCTCAGATTTTCCTAGATGTGATAGCTGATGAATTCCTTCATCAAGTAGTTGCTGAACCTACAAGGGGGGATGCTATTTTAGATTTGGTTTTGGTGAGTAGCGAGGACCTCATAGATGAAATGGTTGTAGGGGATAATCTTGGCTCGAGTGATCATGAGCTAATACAGTTCAAATTGAATGGAAGGATAAACAAAAATAAATCTGAGACTAGGGTTTTTGATTTCAAAAGGGCTAACTTTAATAAATTAAGGAAATTAGTTAGGGAAGTTGATTGGTCTAAAGAAATTATGGATCTTGAGGTGGAGGAGGCCTGGGATTATTTTAAGTTAAAGTTGCAGAAACTGTCAGAAGCCTGTATCCCAAGAAAAGGGAAAAAAATTATAGGCAGGTGTGTTAGACCAAGCTGGATGAGCAGGCATCTTAGAAAGGTGATTAAGAAAAAGCAGAAAGCATATAAGGAGTGGAAGATGGGAGGGATAAGTAAAGAAAGTTACCTTATTGAGGTTAGAGCATGTAGGGACAAAGTGAGAGAGGCTAAAAGGCAGGTAGAGTTGGACCTTGCAGAGGGAATTAAAACCAATAGTAAAAGGTTTTATAGCCATATAAATAGGAAAAAAACAAAAAAAGAAGAAGTAGGACCGCTAATTACTAAGGATGGAGTGGAGGTTAAGGATAATTTAGGAATGGCCCAATATCTAAACAAATACTTTGCTTCAGTCTTTAATGAGGCTAGTGAAGAGCTTAGGGATAATGGTAATATAACAAATGGGACTAAGGATATAGAGGTAGATATTACCATATCTGAGGTAAAAGCCAAACTTGAACAGCTTAATGGGAGTAAATCGGGGGGCCCAGATAATCTTCATCCAAGAATATTAAAGGAACTGGCACATAAAATTGCAGGTCCATTAGCAAAAATTTTTAATAAATCTCTAAACTTAGGGGTTGTACCATTTGATTGGAGAATTGCTAATATAGTTCCTATTTTTAAGAGAGGAAAAAAAAGTGACCCGGGTAACTATAGGCCTGTTAGTTTGACATCTGTAGCATGCAAGATCTTGGAAAAAATTTTGAAGGAGAAAGTAGTTAGAGACATTGAGGTTAATGGCAATTGGGATAAGTTGCAACATGGTTTTACAAAAGGTAGGTCGTGCCAAACCAATCTGATCTCTTTTTTTGAGAAAGTAACAGATTTTTTAGATAAAGGAAATGCAGTGGATTTAATCTACCTCGATTTTAGTAAGGCATTTGATACAGTACCACATGGGGAATTATTGGTTAAATTGGAAAAAATAGGGATTAATATGAAAGTTGAGAGGTGGATAAGCAACTGGTTAAAGGGGAGACTACAGCGGGTCATATTGAAAGGGGAACTGTCAGGTTGGAGGAAGGTTACTAGCGGAGTTCCTCAGGGATCAGTTTTGGGGCCAATTTTATTTAATCTTTTTATTGCTGACCTTGGCACCAAAAGTGGAAGTGTCCTGATAAAATTTGCAGATGACACAAAGTTGGGAGGTATTGCTAATTCAGAAAAGGATCGGGATATCATACAGAAAGATTTGGATGACCTTGTAAATTGGAGTGATAGCAATAGGATGAAATTTAACAGTGAGAAGTGTAAGGTTATGCATTTAGGCATTAATAACAAGAATTTTAGTTATGAGCTGGGGACACATCAGTTGGAAGTAACGGAGGAGGAGAAGGACCTCGGAGTCCTGGTTGATTATAGGATGACTATGAGCCGCCACTGTGACATGGCTGTGAAAAAGGCTAATATGGTCTTGGGATGTATTAGGCGAGGTATTTCCAGTAGGGATAAGGAGGTGTTAGTGCCATTATACAAGGCATTGGTGAGACCTCATTTGGAATACTGTGTGCAGTTCTGGTCTCCCATGTTTAAGAAGGATGAATTCAAATTAGAACAGGTACAAAGAAGGGCCACTAGGATGATTCGAGGAATGGAGAACCTGTCTTATGAAAGGAGACTCAGGGAGCTTGGCTTGTTTACCTTAACCAAAAGAAGGCTGAGGGGGGATATGATTGCACTCTTTAAATATATTAGAGGGATAAATACTAGGGAGGGAGAGGAATTATTTAAGTTTAATACTAATGTGGACACAAGAACAAATGGATATAAGCTGGCTAGTAGGAAGTTTAGACTTGAGATTAGACGAAGGTTTCTAACCATTAGAGGAGTGAGGTTCTGGAATGGCCTTCCAAGGGAAGTAGTGGGGGCAAAAGATCTACCTGGCTTCAAAATTAAACTAGATGGGTTTATGAAGGGGATGGTTTGACAAGATAACATGGTCTTGGTAACTAATTGACTAGTCATTATCAGTGGTAAATAGGTCAATGGAGGGATGATAGGGGTTACTATAAAGAACTTTCTGGGTGTCTGGCTGGGGAGTCTTGCCCACATGCTCAGGGTTTAGCTGATCGCCATATTTGGGGTCGGGAAGGAATTTTCCTCCAGGGTAGATTGGCAGAGGCCCTGGAGGTTTTTCGCCTTCCTCTGTAGCATGGGGTACAGATCACAGCTGGAGGATTCTCGGCATCTTGGGGTCTTCAAACTATTTGAGGGCTTCAATATCTGAGATATAGGGGTGAGGATTATTCTAGGAGTGGGTGGGTGAGATTATGCGGCCTGCATTGTGCAGGGGGTCAGACTAGATGATCATAATGGTCCCTTCTGACCTTAAAGTCTATGAGTCTATGAGTCTATGAGCCTTCCGCACGAACCACAAATCCTCTTCCTGTTCTTCGGGACAACTCGGACAGGCGATGGTGGCCTAAACCCTAGCCTAAACTAAAAAGAAAAACCCTAGCTACGTCCGACGCAGCCGATGAACATTCACGATGGCGGCCGATGTGCTTGGAACCGACGCTTTACAATGCGGGCAGGTAAGGGGAGGGGAGGGGGAAGGGTAGGGGATGGGAGGGAGTCGTATGGGGAGACCGAGGCGACCCTACTATGGGGCTTGTGCGAACATGTCTGTCGGGGCCTCTCTGATGCGCACCCCATCCTGGTGTGCCTGGCGGGTGGCAGCTGTGTGGGGCTGTTCAAATGTCTGTGCCTCGGCTGCCATCCATGCAGGGAGGAAGGCCTCCCCACTCCGCTCCACAATGTTGTGGAGCACGCAGC
>CM064334.1:13079227-13108410 GCA_032595735.1 Pelochelys cantorii
CACCGGACATGCTGCTGCTTGATTCTGGAAGCCACACAGGGCTTGCCTGCTCTGCTGCACCACCAGACTTTTAGTAGCCCAAAATCTTGCAGATTGTTTTCAGTAGTTTCTGTGGGAGATCAAGGTCAATTCTGGGAGATTTCCAGCCAATCCAGGAGGGTTGGCATCCCTAGAGAAAAAGGAAGCTCCTCTGGCTCTCGCTCCCTGTGCGGCCAGACAAGGTATCAGCCCCCTAACTGGTCACTTTGTGCTATAACGAATCCCTA
Organism: Pelochelys cantorii; assembly: GCA_032595735.1. Classification (NCBI taxonomy): domain Eukaryota; kingdom Metazoa; phylum Chordata; order Testudines; family Trionychidae; genus Pelochelys; species Pelochelys cantorii. The sequence continues at coordinate 13,079,494 of CM064334.1, forward strand.
GCTATGACAACCAAGTAGTTTTGATGACCACAGCTTTGTTATCATGAGGGTATAGCATATTTCTTCAACGTCACATATTTAACGTGCCTCTGCAACAGCCCTCCCATTTAAATGCTTGTACACGTCCATGCATGCAGCCCAGAATCTGTGTCTTCTGGCATTGCCTGGTACCAGATAAGTCAGAGAGAGTGAAGAGAACAGGATCCATTTCCTGTTTGCCAGGCACAGCGAATAAGAGTCAAAGCTTTAGGGCCACCTGAAGCCTGCGGTTAGATCCCTGACCATCTTGGCTAATACTTACAGTATTCAAACTGGTATTGCTGATATCTAGCAGTGAGGTGGCACAGGTTGTTGATAGTGTTCCTGTTATCTTCCTGTTCTCTCTCTCAATCAACTGCTTTATGATCTTCAAAGAGCTATGTGCCATTTTGCAACTTACCTTTCTTTTATTTAGGAGACACACTAGTACAAACATTTACTCATTTGCAAGTGATATAGTTTTGCAAGTGTTGTTAAAGATCCCAACTCAGGGATCAGGAACCTTTGCTGGGTCAGGGGCAGCAGAGACACAGAAAAGTCAGTCAGGGGCTGTACGCAAGTGAGAAGCGCAACAAAAAAAGGCCACTCTAACATGACCTCTACTAAAAGGGAGAAAGACACTCCCCACATGCCTCTTGCACACCTTTGGCGGAGGGGGCGGGGTCCAGACTAGTAGACTGTGTGCTCCAGCTCCTCAAAACTGGAGGGGGGAGCCCCCAAACCTCAGGAACTGGATATAAGCAAGCACCCCTGATGAAAATCCTGCAAGACATTCTGTATTCATCAGTGGAACTGCTCAAGAGGAGTAAAATTAGTCACATTCACATTTTCAGCACCAGGGCTGTGTGGATTGCAAAATTTTAAAAAATCTAAACCTATTACATGTTCTGCTAATACTATTCATTAGTGATGTGAATTTTTAACCATTGGGGGCTTCGGAGCAGCTCCCTACCTGCCCCAGGCAAGGGACTGCTCCAGCCCGCCAGGACATGGGGGAACGACAGACAGAGGCTGTTTCCTTGGGCTGGGCAACCCATAAACAGAGGCTGCTCCCACAGGGTACTCTGACCCACCACCAGCAGGAGCTGCTCCAGCCCATCCAGCGCAGGCAGTGCCTGTAGTGGGGAGGGGAGAAGGAGGTAGGGTGGCAGGCAGAGGCTGCTTTGGCTCAGCGGTATTATTTTCCAGTTCTATTTTAAAAAATGGAGAGTTTCGGGTCCAAATTTCTTCCAAATGACAGTTTTCAATTCAGAAAATGGTTTTTCAATGCAGGAAAAGCTGTGCACTGCAAAACTGTAGGGAACCTAGCTGAATGTGTCTTACCTAACTTCTCAGTAAAAGATTTCGCGTGTAATTCAGCCCAAGCTGAAAATATTTAAAATTGAAGTGTCAAAAAGTTTCCCCTTCTTTTTCGTGCTTTTTTAAAAAAGCCCTAAAAGTGTCTTTTGGAAGTAGCTGTAGCTTCTGGAGTTACTTTTGTACAAACTCACACAGGATATAAAAGGCTACCTCTATATAAGAATGTAAACTTTGCAATGTACCACTGTGGCAGTCCTTAAGCTTCCCAAGGGTTGGTGAGGCAGTTTGCACAACAAAGATTAATCTACCTTCCAGACATTTTAGTTCTAGGAAGGAAATTAAGGTTAATCCAACATAAACCTGCACATTCTCCCTCTTACTTTCCCCCATCCTTATCTTTCTGTAATCCGCTTTAAATCTTTCAAACCCACAACTGAGTAAAATCAATGCCTGGCAACAGATTAACAGTCCCCTTCACAGTTCCCAAGGGACTGCTTTTGCAACACAAAAGGCTTTAAATTATTTATTCAAATAAATAAAAAACGTTTCTTTATGTGCAAATACACAAAATCAATGTACCCTTCCCTGTTTACAAAGTAGTTTTTCTTTTTTACAAAGGAAACAGTACATTTATCCTCCTTTAGTAACTGACCACTGTCTCAAGTCTCTGTATTGCAAAAAGGATTTTGTTTTCTTTTTCTTTGACTGCCCTTTGTTATTTAACACAAAGACACTTGTGGGATACTTTCTGATGAAGGCTCTATAGTTTTCACAAGTGTCTTCATCTTCTCCTCCCTAACCAGACCCAGAAATGGTAAACAATTCCTGCAAGTGTCAGGAGTCAGTTTTTTTGCTCCAAAGAACACTGGCAATGATTATGGCAGAAAATGAAGCACCTGTTGTGTTTCAGTAAGTTAACTCGCTGAGAACATTTCTCTGCTCACGTTTGGTCACATTTAAAGACCCCCAAAGCACAGGGGTTACCGTCCCGATCCTGTCCATCATGTCTTAAAACTCGTGGCTCCTGCTTTCAGATGAAAAACATCCAGCATGTCAGCTGGATCGGGAACGCATGTGTGCAACGCATGCCTGCCCAATTTTTCCTCTCCCCAAATGCCACAACATGTGAATGAAAATACACAGGCCATAGCAACAATGAATATTTATTTCTTTTCTCCCCCCTCCTCCCCCCCGTTTACGTAGAACAGACCCCTGTGGTCCCTTCATTTCGTAAGGACAGCTGTTCCTGCCTTTGTCTGGGCAGAGTAAGTCCATTTCCTCACACTTAAACCCGGCACTGAAACTCCGATTTCTCGTGGCTGAGTCTGCAAACACAAACGTGTGGAGCGGGATGGGACGGTCACAAGACCAGGTGTCATAGAGGATGGATGAACTCCGCTCCCAGGCACAGCACACGGGCAGTCTCAGCTATTGCCGCGAGGAGCGGCGGCGAGATGGTTTTCCGTCCCTCAGGCTCAAGGGTCATGCAGGTGTGGCAGGGTTTCCAGCTTGCCCTCTCTTTTTGCTTCCTCCACCCCGCGCAGCCACTCCGTGCACCTGCGTATCAGCTCCTGGTCCACAACCCCCGGTGTTGGATCCTCCTCATATTCCTCGTCGTCATAGCGGTTCTGCTTGTTCAGCAGCGAGATCTTCATAAAGGAGGTCAGGTTCAGGCCGGCCCTGGTCTGGGAGCTCGGCAGGAGCCCGGTGCCGCCGAAGGGAATCATCCACCCACACTGGTTCTCCGCGTGGCGGTGCAGCAGCTGCCAGGTCGCCTCGGCCGTGAGGTTGATTGTGTACTGCCTGGCGGGGACTGCAGCCTCCGGCTCCGGCCTCGCTGCTGCACCTGGGTTCCTGAGGGAGCGGCCGCGGGTACCGGTCAGGCTCAACCTCCGTGGCTGCTGTGGCTGCTGTGGCGGCTGCGGCTGTAGCTTTTCTTGCTGTTGCTGCTGCTGCTGGGAGGCGTAGAGGCGGGAGTTGGGCAAGGGGCCGGTTCCCGCCCGGGGCGCTCCCCGTAGATTCCTCTTCCCGGGCGGTGGTACTGGATTTTTAGGAGCCACCTGCTTCGTAGGCTGTGCGCGGGTGGTGGCGGTGCCAGCGGCCGCAGCAGCGGGAGGCTGGATGGGCGGTAGTGGCATGGCGGTGCCGCGTGACCCCTCTGCTCTGCCCGCCGACTCAGCATCTAGCTTCACCCAGGGGAGGTGGAACGGATCTTTCTCCGGGCTTGAGATGCACTCCCATACGGGAGAACAGCGATGCTGGAACCGGCGGGGGCCCCGGCTCAATAAGTTAGACGGGTGACGGCAGCGGGGCTGAGCCGGAGGAATGGGTGAAGGGGGGGGAGGAGGCGGCGGGGCCGGGGAAGCCCTCACCCAGAAGGGCTGCAGCACTCTGACCTTGGAAAACTTCAATGCCACCACCTGAGAGGGATGAAGCACTGTCACCCGGGACAACTGCAATGCCAGCAGCTCAGAGGGCGGTGGCACCGTCATCCAGGAGACTTGCGACGACGTCACCCGAGAGGGTTGAGATGTCCCCGACGAGGGCTGCGGCACCACCATCTGGGAGCGCTGTGGTGTCCCCCGGGAGGGCTGCTACGCCACCACCTGGGAGGGCTGCGACGTCCCCTGTGCCGGAGTTTGAACAGCGCTGAAAAAGAAGGGATGGGTTAAAATAGTACTCCAAGAAGAGACAAGTCTGACAGAGCAAGAGATGTCAAAAGATAATCCCGGAAACGTTCACAAGAACAAACTCTATCGGCAGTTTGAGCAAGGCTGGAGCATCTACAGCTCTGAAATATTCGAGGGCCTTGTAGTTTAGCTGCTAATACTCTGGCACCGACCAGTATTTTCAGCCCCCTAGGGCACATACTACTGCTCTTCTACTGCACTCCTTGGTGCATAGGGGAACTGCTTTTTACATTTTAAAAGTCATTTACACTCGACATCTTTTGATTGTGATTAGTCCGTGTGGCTGTGTCTACACTACCAGGTTATTTAGAAATAAGTTATTTCGAAATATCTCCTGTTTGTGAAGAAGAATAACTCGTAACTAGTTTGAAATCATGGGGGTATTTTGAAATGAGCTTATTTCACAACAGGCTTGGTCATGTGGATGCTCGCCTTGTGATTTTGAAATAAGGCCCCAATGTAGACATGCCCTAACACGTGAAAAGAACACGGATTTTATTGTTCAGTTTATAGAACTTGGCCATTATCTTCAGTTCACCCTCCTTGATAAGACCTTGTGAACTAGTTCAAGACATTTGGAACCGGCTACATTTAAAGGTACATTTAAGGGAGACCTAAGAAGAGAGTCAGACATTTCTTCAAAGGTCAATGCAACTGGAAATTGTGTTACTTTTTCAGCACCTCATTCACACCTCCTTCCACCCATAGCCAACAGCCTCTTTTAAAGACTCTCTCAAGATCTGCTTTCTTTGGTTCCTAAATCTTAGCCTCTACCAATTAAACATGTTAGAGGGAGCTGCCACGTGCTGTGTAGCTGTAATATCAAAAAGGCTAAGTGCAACAATTAAAATGAGATTTTGGAGAAGTAGATTCTTTACCCAAAGAAGGAATAACTCACGTTACTACTTTCACAGCAAAATATTATTCATTAAGTGAGCTTTCCCACAATAATTCCAATATTCAAATCCAGCCAACTGAATGGATGGCTAAGAAGAGAAACCGGTACGTCCTTTTTCTTACGCCGCTTGACCATGGGACAAGTTTAGAAATCTACATAAAACAATTTCCAACCATGAGTGACTGTGACTACTGTTATGTTATACATGATGTTGCCAGTGCTAAGGGTCGTGAGGAAAAGTGGGTGAACAGCTACGAGAAACAGCAGTCAGGGCGAGATTTAAACCTGGTTAGGATGAAGGACTACATTAGTCTGCAGCAGAGACCCAGGTTAACATTCACAGTGAGCATGGATAAGATCTCCCACAGGGCAGAAAGAAAAGTAGTTCGAAAGAAAGTTATTCAAGTAGGCCACAAAAGTAGCTGCATTATTGTTATAATTCGACAATCCACAACAGCCAGTGGTTGAATACAGGCCAATCCTCCACAGAAATATTATGCAAGCCTGTTTGCAAAGGGTGATGACATGACAGTGTAAAAATGTAGCCACCATGCTGTTTTCGGAACAGAAAATGCAAACCATCTCCCAGAGATCTGAGTCAACATGCACATGAAGACATGCTTGTTGAAGCTAAATCTGGAGGAGACAGAGCTACTGCTGTTGGAGAGAGGGAAAGAAAGAACTTTCAGCCACCTAAAAACTAGGAGCTAGGCTGTCTACTCTAGCTTCAGGATCCTCATAGTCTTGTTATGCCTTAATAGCTGAAGTTGGCAAAAATATTTCAACCACAGCTTGTCCCTAAAACTACTTTCATAGAATCTAAGTAAAGTATATTGAGCATATTCCATAAAGCCATTTCATGAACACTAACCTCTCAGGAGCATTTTTTCTGAATACCAATAAAATTAAAGATGCTTTAAAGCAGAGATGGGCATTAATTTTTGATGGGGAGGCCGTTCCAAGTGGTCAAGGGCCACACTTCTCTATGGAGGGGATGCGGGTCTGGAACAGAAATTGGATGCAAAAGGGAGCTCAGGGTAGGGTTCTGGTGTGCAGAAGAGAGTATGGGGTGTGAGGAAAGAGGGTTGGGGTGCAGGAGAGGATTCTGGTCTGGAGGAGAGGTCTAGGAGGGGGTACAGGGTTTGGGAGGGAGTTGTGACCCAGGAACAGGAGGGATGGGGGCGGCTAGAGAGGTAGTGACCTGGAACAGGAGGGATTGTGACCTAAGGCAAGGAGTTGGGGTGCCAGAGTAGGCCTGGCCAGGAGGCACTTACCTAGGTGGTTCCAGGCTAGCTGCCTAATGGAACCCTGTGCCAAGTTCCCTGCCTACCACAACCCCAGAGCTCAGAGTGGCTGCTCCATGTGCCTTTCTGTGGTGCACAGTGGGGGGAGGGGAAGAAGGATCTACATGCCCCTGGGCGAAGGAGTTGCTCCTCTTAATAGATGTAAACATAATAAAATACCAATAAAATTGCCTGCTCCGGCTATTACTAGGGTTGCTAGGTGTCCGGTTTTGAACCGGACAGTCCAGTATTTGAGCTGTTTGGGAAACAAATTGAGAAGATATAGATGAGAAAATAGAAAATGTCTGGTATTTTCTAAATGAGATGTAATGTAGATTGTGATGTAATGTCAAGTGTGTCCGGTATTTTTGTTGAAACCATCTGGCAACCCCTCGCTATTACACAGCAGAGCCCCACTTGTCATGTGAGATTGGGACCAGGACCAAACCAGATGATCAAAAATTCAGATATTGAGGAGAGTAGGGAAGTGTGAGGCCACAGCGCCATCTAGTGGCCATGGGAGGATTGCCTGCTGCTGGCTCTGCACACGCTGGTTATTAGGTCAACATGGAAAGCTGCACAATGGAAAAATGGGGCTCTCCTGCACCACATCATCTGTCAGGACTCCATATAATAGGGCACCTCATATTATACACTCCTGGCAGTGACACAAACACACACACACAGATCCTCAACCTCCTTAGCCATAGGGCAGATAGTTGGGTGTAACAATCCACTCCTGACAGAATCAGGAACTGCTCAGACCCAAGCAATGTAGAGAAGCAGAATAATTCCCCAAGCAGATGATGCCTTCTGGCTCATTTGCTGGGTCTTAAAGAGAACAAAGTCCTGAGTCTTCTCCCTATCGCTATCTCATCCACTCAACAGTGAGACTCTGGCAGGGCAGGAAGCTATGGGAAAAGGGAAACAAAAGACACAAATTCCACTGTCCCCAGTGGTAAGGAACAAAAAGCCTAGGTGGGAAAATAATAGTTCCAATTTTAGTGTTTCCCACAACTTGCATTTGGCCAGCACCCGATAGGTCAGGCAGCATCGGCACCAAATCTATCACAGGCTCTTACCTTCTCCGCAGAGATGTGTCTCTTTTTTCAGAATTAGATTTGTAGAAAAGTCGACGAAGATTCTTCTTCGTGTTCATGGAGCGCTCAAGGTAAGAAAAGCAGACCTCGAGCTGACTCCCGGCTGCAAAGCTACGGGAGTCTGAAATTGTCCCAGCCCTGCATCCTGTCCTACCTGGCCGTTGTCATGGGCTCTCTGTGAGTTCACCACCTGTCAAAGTCATTTAACCAATAAGAGGAGATGCCGAAAAAGGCCTTGTGATGTCACCGCCACACCCTGTCCTGCCCCTGGCCAGCCCCTCTGCATATTTGAGCCTCTCCCCCCTGCATTACCCCTACTCACTCAACGTTAGTTCTGGGAATCAAGCAGGCTGCACATGGAATCATCAGAGGCTGCTCAGTGCCACATGTACTTTGCAGATTGTAAGGCCCGAAAAGACCAATCACCTAACCCCAGGGTGGACAATAATTTTCACCGTGGGGGGGTCACTTCAGGAATTTTGATATGTGGTCACAGGCTGATTTTGGGCCCCCTGGAATGTGCAGGGCCTGAGAGCTACAGAGCGAGAGAGGGAGTTAGGGATGTAAAATTTAGATTAACTGTGGAATAGTGGATGGGATTTCCACTGATTCTTCAGTTTGTTGATAAGGACTTCCCTGTTCCGCCTTTGATATGCACAAGAGCCCCTGCTGGGGCTCCTGTACAATTCAAAGAGCTGTGTGGAGCCTGGGGCCAGCAGGGAACCCCACTGGCCCCAGGCTTCCTGCTGCACTTCCTCTTTGAAATGCACAAGAGCAGCGTTTCTTAACCTGTGTTTCTTAAGTTTTTTTTCCCCCCCATCAACAACTTTTCCCTTGGGAATGGCCACCCTTAAAGGGGCAAGCCTCCTTTTTCTGTGGCTTAAAAATCCTTGGTGTTCCTCATAAGAAAAATTGTTTGGTGTTCCTCGGTAGCAAAAGATTGAAATTAGTCAACACACTTTCAAATTATGGGGTATGTGGAGATATGACAGAGGTTCATAAAATCATGACTGGTGTAAAAAAAACAAGTAAGGAAAAAGTCCTTTACTTGTTCCCATAACACAAGCACTAAAGGTCAGAATATATATTGCGAAGGCCAGGACTTTAACAGGGTTAAAAAGAAAAGAGCTTGATAAATTCATGGAGGATAGGTCCATCAATGCTCATTAGGGGGAAGGGGCAGGGCCAGGACACTTCCCGTTTCCCCACCCACAGATCCTGCTTGGTCTGGGGGTGAAGGAGCCCATAAAGTCTTTGCACCGCCAATTGTTCACAGCAGCTGGCTGTTCCCTCTAGGTACCTGTGCCCCTGGCCGTGGGAAGAGACTTCATGTGCTTCCTCCTGATGCCCCCGGGTCAATCAGGGCCTAGGGATGGGGAGCATGTGAAGTCTCTCACTTCCTGCCCCCACCCTGCAAGGGAGAACTGCTTAGAGTCAAGCGCCAGCTGAGCAGCAGCTAGTGGTAGACTTTAAGTGCTGAGCCCCTTGCCGAGCCACAGGAGACTTCACACGCTCCCACTCCCAAGCCCTGATTGGCCTGGGGATACGGGGAGCAGCAGGGCCTCCGTGGGCCTGATCAGCTCACTTGGTGGGCCGGATCTGGCCTGCAGAGGGCTTTTTGCCCACCCCTGATTGAGCCCAATATCCTGGCTTCCAACAGTGACCCATGACAGCTGCTCCAGAGGAAATGAACAGAACAGGTAATCATCAAGTGATCACTCCACTGTCACCAATTGCCAGTCTCTGACGAACAGCGGCTAGGGACACCATGCATGAAGAAATACTTCCTTTTGTCTCTTTTGCACCTGCTACTTGTTCATTTCATTTGGCGACCTCTAGTTCTTGTGTTATGCTGTTATGGGAAGAAGTAAATCACTTTTTTCTTACTCACTTTTTCTGCACCAGTCACGATTTTATGGACTTCTGTCATATCCCCCCCTTAGTCTCCTCTTTGCTAAGCTGAAAACTTCCAGTCTTAATTATAACCTGTTAATGGTAGACCTTTCAATTCAAACAGCTACCCTCCATCCAAAAGCTAAGATACATACAAAATACGGAGGCTACATATGGCTTTTCAAAATTTTTGTTGCAGACTGCTATAATAAACCATGTAATAGGATTACGTATACAAATTATATCCACTTTACAATAAAAGAATGCTTCAAGAACTAAGTGTACTGCCAAGAGATTCTTGTCTTTTTTTTTTATCAGTGTTGCTACGTCGCACTTAACTTTCACTGACAATGAATTCCACTACAAAATAGAATATGGAGATTTACTATCACTTAAGATTCTCAACTTGGGTTCTCGAAGACTGATAACATCCCTATTTCATATAGTTGAGTAAAGAGGCAGGTATTTAACGAATCGAGTAGTCAATAGAATTATTGACTACTTGATTAGTCAATAGGCAACCCGGCTCACTCCATTTTCTTCCCCCTGTGTTTGTGTGAGGCTTTAGAGAGGGAGCTCTCCAGGTAAAGGAGAAGCAGATACAGGACTCTTGAGGGAAGCGTGTGTTGTGTTTGGGGCTTTCTTGCTGCGTGCTGAGCTTTTGTTTGTGACTGAAGGTTGGTGTGTGGTTTTTTTCCCCACTTCCCCTTTTCCCTCCCCCTCTCCTTCACGGAGGCTCTGTTGTGACTGGCAGGTGAAAGCTGTTGGGAGGGGGGGCTTTAGCCCCAAAAGTGGCACACAAAGGGGGCCAGCTTTGGCTGCGTAAAGAGCAGCTGCAATGAGTCAGCTGCAGTATGAAAATTTGGACAGAGAGGCTCTGGAAGTCCTGTGCTTGGAAGGAAGCATTGCCTTTAATGAGGATGTTTCTAATCCAGCGCTGGCATCTTTGTTAATGGCCAGAAATGCTGAGAAGAAATAGGAGTGCAGGACCCAGTGAAGAAAATGCAACTTAAATATAAACGAGAAGTGGAGGAGTTTCGTCTGCTAGCAGAACAGAGAAGACAGAGGCTAGACCGAGAAGCTGCTGAAAGAGAGCAGAGGCTCGACCGAGAACATGCGGAGAAAATGGCAAAGTTGTACAGAGAAATCAGACAAACCGAGGAAAAAGCTGCTGGATTTGGACTTCATCCTAAGAGAACAGAAGCACAAAAGGGACTGTACCCTCCTGAAAGTTGGATGTATAACCGTGAGGGTATGTGGTGTGACTATGACATGGCAAATGTTTTTAACCCAGCTAATGTTGTAACCCAGCCCCAAAGCATGTATGGGGGCTGTGAAGGGGGTACAGGTGACTCTGGGAAGTTTTCTGGGGCTGGTCAGTCTTACTGTCACCAAGGGAAAAGTGTCTCCAAATGTTTGCCTGTGCAGGGGGGCAGTGAGCCTGTAAGTGAGGGCCTGTCTACTGCCTCAAAGGCGAGGCTGAAATCAAAAGCAGGGCGGAAAAAGCCCAGAAATCAGGGAAGGGTTTCTTGGGGCAGTCTGGAGTGACTGGCCAGAGTGGAGTTTTAGCTAAGAAAAAAGAGAAAGTTCTGGAGAGTGGTGACTCATTGGCTAGGGATGCTTGTGAAGCGACACTGGCACAAGCTGGAAGTGAGCTGTGGGAAGAAGCACAGTGTGAGCAGCCACGGTGTGTGCAAGCTGGCAATTTGGCTGGTGGAAGTAGTAGTGGGTCAGTAAAGGAAGCTGTCTCAGTGGCTAGCTGTATGCCTGAAATTAGCCAGGGGTGTTGGGACAAGGGAGAAACTGTCTCTGGTTGTCTGTCTGTGTGCGGGGAAGAGTTTCTTCCTTTGTCTGAGGAAGGTGCCCCACAGCCTGTGATGGCTGAGAGAAGTGTTCCAAATGAGACGGGAACAGCCAGAGAATTGGAGCAGTCTGATAACCAAGTGACTGTGTGTGACCAGCTTGCTGGGAGGTCAGTGTCTTTGGGACAGAATTATTCCCAGGTGGATGAGGAGAGTGGAAAGTGTGTGTCTCAGATTCAGGAGAAGGACTGTGTAGCTAAGTATGCAGGGCAGAACAGCTGTGTGGTTCCTCATAGACTCTAAGGTCAGAAGGGCCCACTATGATCATCTAGTCTGACCCCCTGCACAATGCAGGCCACAGAATCTCACCCACCCACTCCTGGAATAATCCTCTCACCTAGAATTCAGATATTGAAGTCCTCAAATGATGGTTTAAAGACCCCAAGATGCAGAGAATCCTCACGCAGGTGACCCGTGCCCCATGCTACAGAGGAAGGCTAAAAACCTGCAGGGCTTCTGCCAATCTACCCTGGAGGAAAATTCCTTCCCGACCCCAAATATGGCGATGAGCTGAACCCTGAGCATGTGGGCAAGACTCACCAAGCAGACACCCAGAAAAAAGTTCTCTATAGTAACTCCTAGCATCCCACCATTGGCCTATTTACCACTGATAGTCAAAGGTCAATTCATTGCCAAGATCATGTGAGGCCATCAAAGCATCCCCTTCATAAACCCATCTAGCTTAATCTTGAAGCCAGATCGGTCTTTTGCCCCCACTGCTTCCCTTGGAAGGCTATTCCAGAACTTCACTCCTCTGATTTCAAGTCTCATTTCGAGTCTAAACTTCGTCTCATTTCGAGTCTAAACTTCCTAATAGCCAGCTTCTATCCATTTGTTCTTGTGTCCACATTGGTCTTGAGCTTCAATAATTCCTCTCCCTACCTGGTATTTATCCCTCTTTTTTATTTATCGAGAACAATCCTATCTCCGCTCAGCCTTCTTCTGGTGAAGGTAAACAAGCCAAGTTCCTTGAGTCTCCTTTCATAAGACAGGTTTTCCATTCCTCGGATCATCCTAGTGGCCCTTCTTTGTACTGTTCCAGTTTGAATTCCTCCTCCTTAAACATGGGAGACCAGAAGTGCACACAGTATTCCAAATGAGGTCTTACCAATGCCTTACATAACGGCACTAACACCTCCTTATCTCTACTCTAAATACCTCGCCTAATGCATCCCAAAACCGTATTAGCCTTTTTCACGGCCATGTCACATTGGCGGCTCATAGTCATCCTGTGATCAACCAGGACTCCGAGGTCCTTCACCTCTTTCCTTACTTCCAGCTGATGTATCCCCAGCTTATAACTAAAATTCTTGTTATTCATCCCTAAATGCATAACCTTACACTTCTCACTCTTAAATTTCATCCTACTACTATTACTCCAATTTAGAAGATTATCCAGATCTTCCTGTATGATATCCCGATCCTTTTCTGAATTGGCAATACCTCCCAACTTTGTGTCATCCGCAAACTTTATTTGCACACTCCCACTTTTGGTGCCAAGGTCAGCAATAAAAAGTTTAAATAATATTGGTCCCAAAACGGATCCCTGAGGAACTCTGCGAGTAACCTCTCTCCAGCCTGACAGTTCACCTTTCAGTATGACCCGCTGTAGTCTCCCCTTTAACCAGTTCCTTATCCACCTCACAATTTTCATATTTCGCCCCATCTTTTCCAATTTAACCAATAATTCTCCATGTGGTACTGTATCAAATGCCTGACTGAAATCGAGGTAGATTAGATCCCGCTGCATTACCTTGATCTAAAAAAATCTGTTACTTTCTCAGAGAAGGAGATCAGGTCGGTTTGGCAGGATCTACCTTTTGTAAAACCATGTTGTAATTTGTCCCAATTGCCATTAACCTCAATGTCCCTAACTACTTTCTCCTTCAAATTTTTTTCCAAGACCTTGCATACTACAGATGTCCAGCTAACAGGCCTGTAGTTACCCGGGTCACTTTTTTCCCTATCTTCAAAAGAGGAATTATCTTGGCAATTCTCCAGTCAAATGGTACAACCCCTGAGTTTAGAGAGTCATTAAAAATTTTTGCTAATGGACTTGCAATTTCATGTGCCAGTTCCTTTAATATTCTTGGATGAAGATTATCTGGGCCCCCCGATTTACTCCCATTAAGCTGTTCGAGTTTGGCTTCTACCTCGGATTTGGTAATAGCTACCTCCATATCCTTATTCCCATTTCTTAGGTTCCCATTATCCCTAAGCTCTTCATTAGCCTCATTAAAGACCGAAGCAAAATACTTATTTAGATATTGGGCCATGCCTAGATTATCCTTAACCTCCACTCCATCCTCAGTGATTAGAGGTCCCACTTCTCCTTTTTTTGTTTTCTTCCTATTTATATGGCTATAAAACCTTTTACTACTGGTTTTAATTCCCTTTGCAAGGTCCAACTCTACATGACTTTTAGCCTTTCTCACTTTGTCCCTACATGCTCGAACCTCAATAAGGTAGCTTTCTTTGCTGATCCCTCCCATCTGCCACTCCTTATATGCTTTCTGCTTTTTCTTAATCACCTCCCTGAGATGCTTGCTCATCCAACTTGGTCTAAAACACCTACCTATACATTTTTTCCCCTTTCTTGGGATACAGGCTTCTGATAGCTTCTGCAACTTTAAGTTAAAATAATCCCAGGCCTCCTCCACCTTTAGATCCATAAATTCCTTAGTCCAATCCACTTCCCAAACTAATTTCCTTAATTTATTAAAGTTAGCCCTTTGGAACTCAAAAACCTTTGTCTCAGATTTCTTTTTGTTTATCCTTTCATTTAGTTTGAACGCAATTAGCTCATGATCGCTCAAGCCAAGCTTGTCCCCTACAACCATTTCTTCGATGAGGTCCTCACTACTCACCAAAACCAAATCTAAAATGGCATTCCCCCTCGTTGGTTCAGCAACTACTTGATGAAAGAATTCATCAGCTATCACATCTAGGAAAATCTGAGCCCTATTATTATTACCAGCACTTGTTCTCCAGTCTAGATCTGGAAAGTTGAAGTCTCCCATGATTACGCAGTTTCCATTAGTATTTACTTCTTTAAAACCATTAAATAGGTCTCTATCCATATCCAAATTAGAGCCCGGTGGTCTATAGCACACCCCAAGCACTATCCCAGGGGAGGAGCTAATAGTTTTCTTCCCCAATGTGATTTTTGCCCAGACAGACTCTGTCTTCTCCATTCCATCACTTTTTAATTTTTTACACTCCACCTCATCATTGATATACAATGCTACTCCACCACCTTTACCTTTATTTCTGTCTTTCCTAAATAGCACATACCCTTCAATACCTAGACTCCAGTCATGCCTAGGATTTCACCATGTTTCTGTTATTCCTATAATATCCGGTTTCACTTCCTGGACCAGTCGCTCTACTTCCTCCATTTTGTTACCTAGGCTCCTCGCACTGGTGTACAAACACCTTAATTTTTGCTCTTTGGCCTCCCTCACATTCTTTACCCCATTTGGCACGGACACTGTCCCTCCAATATGACCTATTAGACTAGTATCCATTAGGAACCACTGTGTGGTTACTCTCTCTAGGATGCAGGAGATGGCAGTTAAGCTCCCATCTCTGGACACGGTGGACACTCATAATCAATCCGGGAGTTTGCTATCTAGTTCCATGTGGAAACAGAGGTTGGAGGTGGACAAAGGAGAGACTTGGGAGTCTACAGCTTACTGCTCTTACCCCACTGAGTGGGGGAAGGGGGAGAATTCCAGGGCCATTGTGAGCCAGGGAGTCACACCCAGCCAGCCCTTTGTCCTGGTTAGGCCAGAGGTTTCAGGTTTTGAGCCCCCAGGACAAGGGGGAGGGGCAGGACTTGCTTTGGCCAAGAAGACTCGCAGTTGAAACCTGAAGTGCCAAAACTGCAATGGTGTGGAGCCAAAGACGTGGCATGATGGAGAATGTTGTCAATATACACCTGATATAGCATCGTTCTTGTTACTGATGTTAATTCTTGTAAGCGATGTACTATTGTTGCAGAGAATTGTAAAGGTATACAATGTGCATGATCTTACGGAAATACCATGTAATCTGTCAGGAGGTGTACCAAAGGACAGATGGTATGTAAAAGGACATTGTGATGGAGCTATTCCATAGTTAATGCTTGTAACTGGTCTTGGAACTTCTGACAGGACAAAAAAGGTTCCAGCCAGAAGGTGCTGTGTGAAAAGGGAAACTGAGGCACGCCACCATTTTGTCTTCGTGGCTAAGTGCTAAGATGCCTACACGATTTGGGATGAGAATACCTGCATTCACACAATGTTAATTGTTGTTCAGAGAATTGCCAGAGCTGGCCTGGATAAATTCACTATTTTCCTCAGCTCTGGGCAAAATCACCTGACACACGTTGGGATCATGCTGCAAAAGCAGATCCAAGTAGCTGTTGTTCTTGCCAAGTTTTGCCTTGGGTTGGTGAGACGGTGCAAGGACGTGGCTATCTCTAGGACAGACCTTGCTGTAATGAAGCCTATTTTAGGCAAACTGGGTTGTCATACAGTCATCCAGCTCTGTACTGTTGTTTCTACCATTGGGTTAGAACATGTGATGACACAGAGCCAAAACATGGGGAGGCCTGTGATGTCTTCAGTGATGTTTCTAGCATCCCTTCCTGTATCAATTTTGCGTTGGGGGGTGTCACGTTACTGAATATATGCTCTTCATATATCTGTATAATGTCTGTATGTGGAGTTATGAATATGTACTCTGTATGGAGACTGGAAGTTTCTCTGTAGGTGGTTGAGTAATGGGCCAGGAATGTTTGCCTATGGACATGCTAATGAGCAAGTCTCCAGGGAACAATGGATCTCTGGAGGCCAAAGACACACCTGGCCACTGGCCATGTGACTCTAGCCAGCTTGGAAGAAACCTGGAAGGAGGTAGAAATAGGCCATGTGGCCGACTCCATCTTGGTCTTCAGATCTGCTTCTGACGCCAGATGCGGCCTCGCAGGGAATCACGAGCCGGGAAGAACTGCGGACCCATCCTGGCATAGGATGTGCACCAAGGACTTTTAAGCCAGCAGCTATAATATCTCTGCTGCAAGCCTGCATCGAGAACTGGGAGATTCGATGCATGTAATGTATGATACTTTAACAACCTTACTCTCGTGCTTTTCTTTCTTGTCGTAATAAACCTTTCGATGTTAGATTCTAAAGGATTGGCTCAGCGTGATTTGTGGGTAAGATGCAGAGTGTAAATTGGCCTGGGAACTGTGGCTGGCTTCTTGGAACCGGACAGAACTTGTTCGGGGTAGGTGAGATTGGGTTCTAAGACCCCTCGCCTGTGTATGAGGCCCAGGGCCATCTGGGGCATGGCTATTGCTGGGGTGTCGGAGGGGTTTTGCTCGTGAGGCTTCAGGCAGGCAGCTGAAGCGCTCTGTGGGACTGGTTTGTGGCCTGTTTGGGAAGGCCTCCAGTCTGGGGGCTAGAGAGAGCCCCGAATTTGAGCAATTCACCCTGAGCGGACGCCCTCAGCTGTGCCCAGAACCGGCCCGGTCCGTCACACCTGTGACCCCAGGCTCATCAGTTAAACGTGTACACTGTTACATCCAAGTCATGCCCAGTTAATTTTAAGGTGGCTTTTTAGGAGGAAAGAATGTCCAGTAAAGACTTTACTGAGAAAACTGAACTCACTCTCCAGTGAGGTCTTCAAAATTTTAACTTACTATATGAGCGTCTGGTGCAGAAAATTAACTCTCCGTGCCAGCGAGACCCAAACAATAGTCTGTATTTGATAGCAAGCAGCTAGTCAGAAGTTTACTGCTTCCTTGTTTGTTTTTTAATTTTCATCTCAACTGAACAAGTGGCAGGCGGAGGAGTGTGATCCCTCACAGGAAATACATGAAGAAACAGCAATATCAAGTCACAATAGACAAGAGGATTTCATCAACTGAACTTGTCCCAAAACACTTGGATCTCTGTTACTCTCTGCATATCTTCTGCATGTTTTAATTAAATAAAACTCTTCTCCCAGAATGCAAACAATTATCACATTTTAAAGTAGTATTTCACTCACAACTTCGACATCTTTTAAGATGATTCCCTGATTCCTACAGTGCAGCGGCTGATAAATATTCAGAAGAGGAGGAAATGTACTCCTCCTATAAAGCTGTAAGCTGGTTGCCATGTCCCATTACAGTTCACTACCGGTCTGTTACGAAACAGAAGATAAACAAGACAGTAAAATAAGAGAACAAGAATATTATCTGTAATTACATTAGCCAAATTTCAAAACCAACATTAACCGATTTACAAAGCTTTATATTACTAATCATTTTATTGGGAAATTACTGAGTAAGTATAAACCAATTCAACTGCCTTAGTCAATTATGTTGTCTTTGAAGTAAATAGTAGGTAAATGAACATGCTCTGAAGCATTACTTTTCCAGACTAGAAATGTTAAGAGGCGTGTAATTCGTTAATTGTGCAGTCGACAAAAAAAGTCGACTCTACAATTAATCTAGAAGGGTTAGCACTGCAAGCACTCAGTCCCGGCTTGCGCCGGTTCCTGGGAGCTGCCCCCGTTTGCGGCTCTGCACTGGAGGTAATTTAGGAGCCGGGGGCAGGCAGCACGGCTCCTAAAATACTCCTGCTGTGGAGCTGCAGCAGGGCTAGCTCCCGGGACCGGCAGGAGCTGGAACTGAGCCGGGCTGCATGTCCGCCAGCTCCTAAAATACTTTTAATGCAGAACCAGAGCGGGGGTAGCTCCCAGGACCCAGCGCCAGCTAGGACTGAGCCAGGCTATGTACTGGGGGAGGGGGAAAGGGAGGAAATGCGCATCGCCGGTAGCATTAACCGATAAGCTTTTGCTTATTGGTTAATCATTTAATCAACTACATTATTACATCCCTATTCCAGACACGGATTTTTTAAACTGTTTGGGGATGGGACATTTCCAATTCCAAGAAATTGATTCCAGGACTTACTACTATCTTTGTAGGAGAGAGACAGACCGTGTGCAATTGCTCCCTTACCTTGACTCCACAAAAAACCCATCATTCATCCTACATTGGCTGGCAGAGTTTTACAAGGAGGTTTGAAATCTTTCGAGCACTTCCAATTTTCTGTCCACTGAAACGGTAGCCAATTTTCTCCATAATTTCCAAAGGAGAAGCTGCATAGCCTTGCTTGAAAATACAGGGCCATGTGCTACCCTCCACTGTCTTGCAGAAAGGAGACATTATAGCTCATTAGGGATCAAAACTCTGGAGGGGGGTGTGGAGCTGCAAATTTGCTGCTTTTGGTCTTTTCCTCACAGACACCTCAAAAATCTCTCTGTCTGGTAGGAATTTTACAGCTCACAATAGAAGGAAGAAGGGAAACAGCTGCCTTCTATAGCATGCCTTCCTTCTCCTTGAGTCCACGAGAATTGCTGAAAAGCTATTCATCTGGAACTTAAACTGATGGTTGAACCCAAATTAACTCTTCCGTGGTACATGTACGCACTAAGGGTGGGATATTTAGGATTTTTGGACACCGGAGTGATTCACCAACTTTCCTGCTCGGTACTGTTTCATATTGTCAATGCATTAACTCTCTCAATGCCCACTTTTTTCCTCTAGGCATGCACACTGCAGCCTCATTCTTGGCATCCAG
The DNA here is from genome assembly GCA_032595735.1 of Pelochelys cantorii. Classification (NCBI taxonomy): domain Eukaryota; kingdom Metazoa; phylum Chordata; order Testudines; family Trionychidae; genus Pelochelys; species Pelochelys cantorii. The sequence goes on from CM064334.1 coordinate 13,098,174, forward strand.
ATGCCTAACCCCTACCTGAGCGCACACAGCGCTATCTATTTATTAATAGGTGTTTGGTCATCTGTCTCCTGCATGCTCCCCAAAGCAATTGAGAATCCAAGGTAGACATTCAGTTGTCCTGTCCAGCAGGTGGTCTCTGAGCATACCTACCAACTACCACCTTGGCTCACTCAGGCAAATTCATACAAAAGAGCGGAGTGGAGGGCCTGAAGAAGACAACTTCCCTTCTCTTCAGCCTACAGCAGGGATGGGCAATAATTGTGGATGGGGTCCCACTCCAAGAATTTGGAAAGTGGTCAAGGGCCACACTCTTCCGTGATATTAATGAAGGAGGTGCAGGGTCTGGGATGGAGGTTAGGTGCAGAAAGGAGCTTGGGGTAAGGGAGGGAGTTTGGGTGAAGGAAGTGGTTGTAACGTGGGGCACTGCACTGAGCTGCAGGGCGTTGGATTGTGACCTAGGGCAGGGAATTGGGGTACAGGAGGGGGTACAGGGGATTGAGGTGCAGGGCTTTAGGTTGTGAGCTAGGGCAGGAGACTGGGGTGCCAGATCTGGGAGGTATGGGTGCAGGAGGGGGGCAGAGGATTTGGTAAGTGGAGTAGGGGATAGGAATGGGGGGCAGAGGGTTGGGGGAGGGAGGGGCTGCAGTGCCAGAGACAGGCTCTGTCCAGGATACTTACCAGCCAGCAGACCAGCACTTACCTGAAGCAGCCTCCTTGCCTGCCCCGTCCTGCACAGGCTGCAGCCATGTGTTCTGGGAACTAGCCCCAGAGGGGGTGGGGCATGGTGCTTCTTGGCTGCCTCTTACTGAAACAGGTAGCTCCCACTTGCCAGCTTCTGACCAAAACCAGGCCAAAAACCTTCCCTCCTCCCTTCCAGGCTCACAGATTTTAAAGCAAAACCACTCGACAGCTGCATTTCTGAGGGGCATGGAGGTGGGGCAAAGTAAGCGGGAGCCTGCCTGGGGCTCCCTGCAATGCCTGTGGGCCGGATCTGGTGGCTTGGTGGGCTGTATTTTGCCCAGGCCTGTATAAGACCGATATCCAGGGTGTAGGAAACCCTCATTCAAATGCTCACCTCTGCCTGATGGGAAGAAAGGATTTCAACAGCATCTGCCATCGCTCGCGGAAGTGTCCTTCCCATCAAGCTAGAGAGCGGTTCTAATGCCCTTTTTCTGGCTCAGTAATTAGTCTATTGTTCAATTCAAGTGGAACCACTTCAATAGGAGAGACTGAGAGAGCTCCTCACCGGAATATCCCGTAACTCTTTGGTTAGAGCACTGACCTGAGAGTTGGCCGATTCCCTTTGCCTCATGAGGATGTGGGACTTGAAGCAGGGGTTCCCCCCGCTGCCGAACAAGTACCCTCTGTACTAGGCACAAGGTTATAAAGGAGGTGGGCCTCCTATATTTTCTTTCATGCAACTTAGGCAACCAAGTGCCAGTCTTAGTTTGGGGATCACTAATCAAGGAACAAGGATGCAGCCTGTACTTGGGAACCTACTCCTGAGCGATGGGCTTCAACTTTACCCTTCTCAGGGTCTCCCACTGGCTCGTAAGCTGGCTTTTCAGATCACCTTTCTCTGGTGCCTAGTTCTCTCCTTTCATTACATAGGAAGCCAGCCACCTAACTCACAGACTAAAGTCTAGAGCAGGGGTGGACAATAATTTTTGACGGGGGGCACTCCAAAAATTTGGAAAGCGGTCAAGGGCCTGACTCTTCCATGGTATGACTGGAGGGGTGGGGTGTGGGGTGGAGGTGGGGTGCAGCAGGGAGCTTGGGGTAAGGGATTGGGGTGCAGGAGGAAGAATGGAGTCTGAGAAGGAGTTTGGGTGAAGGAGGCGATTGTGATCTAGGGCAGGGGACTGAGGTGCAGGCTTTTGGGATGTCAGACTTTGGGAAGGAGAAGACTGGGATGCCAGATCTGGGAAGGGGTATGGGTGCAGGAGGGAGGCAGGAGCGGGGGGCAGAGGGCTGGGGTACCAGAGGCAGGCTCTAGCCAGGAGACTTACCAGCCAGCAGCCAAACCAGCCTGCCTGCAGAGCTAAAAACATGTCTCAGCCATCTAGCCAGCCCGCCCACCCAACCACGTGCTTGTGTGAATAACTGAGCAGGAGGAGAGGGGGTATGGTGCTTTGTGGCTGCCTGTTGTTCTAACAGGCAGCTCCGCCAGAAATTGGCCAATGGGATCATGCTGGGGGTGGGGGCAGCGCCTGAAACTTCCCCCCCTCCCCTCCAGGATGACAGTTTTGTACGGGAAATGGGGCCAGGCAGCTGCGTTTGTGAGCGGCATGCGGGGCAAGCAGGGGAGCCTGCCTGGAGCTCCCTGCTGCCTCTGCAGGCCGGATCTGGTGGCTTGGTGGCCATATTTTGCCCAGGCCTGGTTTACACTGTCTGGTTTACACAGATCTTTGGCCTGGACACAAACCCAACAATTAGACAACCTTAGATATTTTGCTATGTTTTCTGCCAAAAACAATACTCCATTCTCGGAGTCCTTCCCTACAACAGAACTAAACAGGAATGTGTACCAACATAGCACAATAAGGTTCGTGTTCATGTTCCCTTTTTACTAATTTTTAGTTTTAGTCCTTCTCCTTGACTGCTAATCCACTGGCTGGATTCTTGTTCAGAGGGGTGGTCAGCCTCCGGAGTGACCACACCCTGGGAGTTGTTGTCCTGTGCTCCGTTTAAATATTTCTTTACTCCGGAACAATGGGTCCACTTGTCGCTGCCTGTTAGCTTAATCGCCGTATGAGTTGTTAATAGCACCTGGTAAGGTCCTTCCCATTTTTCTGTCAGCGGGTCCTTCTTCCACTTCTGGAGCAGCACCTGATCTCCCGGCTGGAAGTCATGGATCGGGGCGTCTAACGGCAAGCTCTGGAATGGCGCAGCAAACCTGTGGAGGGATGACAAAACAGACTGCAAGGCGATAACATGTTCTCTGAGTTCAGTTTTTCCCAAATCAACAGTAACTTGTTCCCTCCCCCCCGCCGTCAAGACCCTGGGAGGCATTCCAAACATTAACTCGAAAGGGGACAATTTTATCCCCCTACGTGGTATGCTACGAATGCGAGTTAAAGCCAGTGGGAGTGCCTGGGGCCATTTTAAATGGGTTTCAATACAGATTTTTGTTAGCATTATTTTCAAGGTTCTATTTGTGCGCTCCACCTGACCTGAACTCTGAGGTCTCCATGGAGTATGGAGCTTCCACTTAATGTCTAAGGCTTTGGCCACTGCCTGCACTACCTTCCCCACAAAATGGCTACCCTGATCTGACTCAATTGACTCCGGCAGTAAAAATCCTGGTATCGGGTCCTGCAGTAGGACACGTGCTACTGTCGATGCTGTAGCTGTCCTGGTGGGATATGCTTCCAGCCATCCTGTTAGCTGGTCCACTAACACCAGCAAGTATCGGTATCGTCCAGACTTCGGAAGTTCAGCCAAATCAATCTGCCATGCTTGGCCAGGGTAGTAGGCCCATTGTCTTCCTCCCATGGGAGCAGGTGGTCGGACTGGCTTGGGGTTTACTCTCTGACAAGTTGGGCACTGTGATGCCACTCGTTGTACTTCCAAGTAGAATCCTGGAGCCACCATCTGTCGCGCCAGCAAATCTCCCATTGCTGTGCCTCCCATGTGGGTGGAGGCATGAAGACGTAGGAGCACTTCTAGCAGCAAGGGTCGAGGCACCGTAACTTTTCCTCCCGGCGCTATCCACCAGCCATTCTCATTCTTTACTGCATTGTTTTCCTTTGCTGCGGCATCGTCCGTGGGGGAGTAACGTACTATACAATCCTCTAGGAAGAATGGAACTTCGTGTGCAAAGCCCTGGAATCCCACATCGCCTCCCATTAGCGCCGCTTCTTTGGCAGCTGTATCCGCTCTTGCATTTCCCTTCTTCTGGCGTTCGTCGGCAGCCCTTCCATGCGCTCTTACGTGAACCACAGCTACTTCTTTAGGCAGCTTAAGGGCTTCTAGCAACATCACAATCTGTGGTCCATTGGCTATTCTTTGCCCTGAGGCTGTAATGAATCCACGCTCCTTCCACAATAGTCCATGAGCGTGCACAGTGGCAAAGGCATAGCGGGAATCAGTGAAGATGTTTACTCTCTTGTCTGCTCCTATCTCTAGGGCTCGAGTCAGGGCAGTCAGCTCTTCTGCTTGTACTGACCAGCTTGCAGGAAGCTTTTCCTTCCACGCTGTTTCTGTCAAAGTCACTACGGCACAACCTGTGTGCCTAGTGCCTTTTACTACACTGCTTGAGCTGTCCACAAAAAGCTCCTCCTCTGGGTTTTCGAGAGGATCATCCTTCAGATCTGGCCGAATCAACACTGTTTGAGTTAACACTTCCAAGCAATCATGGCATGGTGGCCCCGGTTCTGGCAGCAAGGTGGCTGGGTTTAAGGCAGTGGTGTGTTTAAAAGTGAGTCCAGGGTTAGACAACAAAAAAATTCTCATATCTGGACTGCCTGGAGGGGTTCAAGAACCTTCCCCCTTCCCTCCAAGGATTTGAGGTACTCCATGTGGAGTGTGTACTTCCATGTCGGTTCCCATTACAATCTTTTGAGCTTCCTCCACAATGGTAGCCGTTGCTGCAACGGCTCTCAAACACGCAGGCCACCCTTTTGCTACAGGGTCCAGCACCTTTGAATAATAGCCCACAGGCTTCCAAGTTGGGCCCACTGGTTGGGTCAGGACCCCTGAGGCGACGCCCTTATTTTCGTGTACGTAGAGTCTATAGGGCTTGCGCTCATTGGGGATCATTAGGGCTGGGGGCTGCATTCAAGCAGTCTTTAACAATTCAAAGGCATGCTGATTCTCTTTGGTCCATTTCCAATTTGCGAGACCCTCTTTAGTGAGGGACTCATATAGGGGTTTGGCCTTGCCCCCATAGTCTGGAATCCACATCCTACAGAATCCAGTTAAGCCTAGGAAAGCCCGTAGTTCTTTCGGAGTGGTTGGGGCAGGCATGTCCTGTATTGCTTGGATTCGATCCTTGCTCAAAGCCCGCGCTCCCTTTTCAATTTCATAGCCTGAGAAGGTGACCTTTGGCTGACATATTTGGGCCTTCTCTTGTGAAACTTTATATCCCTTTTTTCCTAGGGCATTCAACAGGGACTCTGTTGCCCTTTTTGCCTTCTGCATATCAGGACTTGCAATCAACAAATCATCAACATACTGGAGCAGAGCTACCTCAGGGTGCTGCCTTTTCCAGTTTTCCAAGTCTTTCTGCAATGCGGTCCCAAAGATATGGGGAGCTGATACAAAACCCTGGGGCAACACAGTCCACAACAACTGAGTTTTGTGATGGGTATCTGGGTCCTCCCACTCAAAGGCAAATAGTTTTCAACTGTCTTTATGCAAAGGGATAGAGAAGAAAGCATCTTTTAAATCCAACACTGAGAACACCTTTGCATCTGCCGGAACTTGTGTTAAAATGGTGTGCGGATTTGGGACCATAGGGTGATCCACAAGAACCTTCTTATTTACAGCCCTCAGGTCCTGCACGAATCTATATGAGGTGCCATCTGCTTTGGGCACCCCCAAAACCGGGGTGTTAAAGGGGGAAGAGCCCTCTACCAACCAGCCATATCCTTTGAACTTTTCAATTAATGGCTTCAACCCTATTCGGGTGGCTTTCTTCAGGGGATATTGCTTCACACACACAGGGCCCTCTCCTCCCTTGAGAGGAATTTTTATTGGAGTCACGGACTTCGCTCGGGCAGGAGTCCCATCTGCCCATACACATGGATTGACACCTTCTAAGATCTCAGTCCCTTTTGCCTCTAACACCGTCTCAGTTGCCCGGAGGGCCACCTGGTAATTTGAGCCCTGTTTCATCGGCAGCTGCACTACAATCTGATCACCACGGAAAAAAATTTCAGCCTGCAGCTTAGTTAGCATATCTCGCCCCAGCAGAGCAACTGGGCACGCAGATGAAACAACAAAGGCATGTTCCAGCATATTATTTCCAATCTTCGTGAGGAGGGGTTTACATACAGGTAGCTTGCTTCATCTTCCTTCAATCCCTTCCACTACCACATGATTTAAACTTCCCTTAGCTGAGGGGGGTTTCACAGGAATCATAGAAAGCGTGGCCCCAGTATCCACCAGAGCCTCATAGTCTCTGCCACCAACCCTTATTTTCACCATGGGATCCTCTCGAGCCTTAGCTCGTAGGGCGGTGGCCTTAGATCCCAGTCCCCTTCAGCTAGAGTCCTCTCCAGAGGATTCCGCCCGCATCTGCCGGCCCTCTGGCTGACTCTCCTTTTTCTTATCCTTCAGCTGAGGGCAATCCTTCTTCCAGTGCCCTTTTTCTCGGCAATGTGCACATTCGTCCGTGCCTACACGTCCTTTTCCTTTCCTGGGGTACTTTCCCCTGCCTCCTTGCCCGCCAGCCTTCGGGCCTGGATTGCCAGTTATGGCAGCAGCCAGCATTGCTCTCTGTTCCCATACACCTTGTAAGCTATTTCCACCAATTCAGAAATGGGCTTTCCCGGGCCACCTTCAGTCTTTTGCAACTTTTTGCGGAGATCAGCGGCAGCCTGTCCTATAAACATCAAATTCACCATCCGTTGGTTCTCAGAGGCCTCCGGATCCAAGTCACTAAACCTTCAAAAAGCTTCAAACAAATGCCCCAAAAAGGCAGAGGGGTTTTCATCTTTCCCTTGCCGAACTTCATACAACTTAGACAAGTTTGTGACGCGGGACACCGCCTTGCCCAGTGCCTCCACTATGATTCCTAAATATTCTGCATTTCGCTCCCGGCCCGCTGCCTGGCGGCCATTCCATCCTGGATCCTCTATTGGGCACAGTTCTCTTAACTCCCTTCCCCCTCCTCCAGCCGAGGTTCGACGCTCTTCAGCTATTCGATCCGCAGTACCAAGAACCAAACGCCGTTCCTCTGTGGTTAACAGCGCCTGCAACATCATTTGGACATCTGCCCTACACAAAAAGGCTTTGCATCTTTAGGGATCCTCTCTGAAAGAGGGGTTCTGGTTCTTCCAATTGAACAAGTCAGAAGTACTGAAGGGGACGTAGACAAAAGCTGTATCCCCGTCCCCTGTTGCCACCTCTCTCATGGGAAATGCATATTGGGGCTTGGTCTTGGGTGGGGGGTGCAGATGATAGGGGTTTTCCGTGTTATATGGCCTGAGCTGGGGCATAAACCCCCTATCCTCCAGAACTTTCAGATGGGGGGATTCAAGAGGAGCAGAGGGTGTCTTCCCCTCATCGGGCGAGTTATAAGGGGGAGGGGTGTGCTTTGGAGACGGCAGCGGAGTTTGAGTTCGTGCCTGAGCTTCTGCTGAGCCTTCTCTCTCCCCCTCCTCATGTTGCTCCACCACGGGAGTTTCTCTACGCCTGCCTTGAGTCAGATCAACTTCACTACCAGAATCATTTAAAACTCTGGGGCATGCACCCTTGCCTCCCGTGGCCCTAGCTTTTGCTACCATAACCTTACAAGCTCCCATGCTACACTTCAGCAGCCAAGCAGGTCGCCTCTGCGTGTGAGTCAACCAACAATCAATATATGGGAACTGATCCCAGTGCCCATCTCGAGTAACAACACCATGCACGGAGGCAACTAGATTTACATCAAAAGACCCTGTATCTGGCCAGCCTACCCCAAAGGTTGGCCACTCTAGCTGACAGAACTTAATTAAATCATCCTTTGACATCTTAATCCCAAAATCACCCTTAAATTGACTGAAATTGCGCAGCATGCATCCCAATGGAGTTTGAGGAGTTTTCTACCCGGGAGCGACCCGAATCCATTGTGTCAACTTCTCAGCCCCGAGTGCCGAGTGCAATGTTCAGACCTATGTGCTGAACGCAAGAGTCCCCGAAGGACTAACAACCACAAAAGACACAGGGAATATGTATACTTACTCCGTCAACACCCTGGCGCCATTCCTTCGGACCTCACAGCCTGGTTGACTCGTTCGGTGGAGATTCCTTTCACTTTCCGGATGTCCCGACTCACGCTTTCAGTGTCGTGACGGACTCAAACACGGTCCGGTGCGCACTTCACGGTCACCTACGATGGTCTTGTCGTCCGACTCCGGAGTAGTCCAAGGGGTATCTCCCGGCAGGCTCGCCAAAAATTGTTGCATAAATTGCTAGTTCCGTCCCCTGGAGGCTAGTCCAATTTGCCTCAAGAAGAGAGTCACACTTCCAGGCTGGGTCCAACTCCATTTTATTGTTTGCAAACAAGGTCGACAAAGGAGCTCTGTTGCTCAAAGCAGAATCGACCCCGGACAATGCCTGAGCCGAAACTTTTGTAGATCCTGCATTCCTTCTGGCTAGCGTGTCGCAACGTGATTGGTTACTGCAAGTTTACTTAATTCCCTTATCTAGAAAGAGCTAGCAGAAAGTTTAGCAGCTTCTGAGACATGCGCAATCAGCTAAATGATACGTGCCGTTTTGAGCTGAAGCAATGGGGAAGAAGCACACTTAGTTTTTACTGCATGAGGGAGCGGCTGCGGGTACGGATCGGTCTCGACCGCCGTGGCTGCTGTGGTGTCTGCGGCTGTAGCTCTTGTTTCTGCTGCTGCTGCTGCTGCTGCTGGGAGGCGCAGAGGCGGGAGCTGGGCAAGGGGCCGGTCCCCTCCCGGGCGCCCCCTGTGGATTCCTCCTCCCGGGCGGTGGTGCTGGATTCTTAGGAGCCACCTGCTTCTTATGCTGCACGCGGGTGGTGGCGGGCAGCAGCAGGAGGCTGGATGGGCGGTAGGGGCATGGTGGTGCCGCCCGCCGACTCAGCAGCCAGCTTCGCCCGGGGGAGGCGGAACAGATCTTTTCCCGGGCTTGAGATGCACTCCCATATGGGAGAACAGCGCTGCTGGAACCGGCGGGGGCCCCGACTCAATCAGTTAGACAGGCGACGGCAGCGGGGCTGAGCCTAGGAGTGGGGGGGGGGAGGAGCAGGCGGCGGGGCTGGGGAAGCACTCACCCAGGAGGCTGCGGCACCGTCACGCGGGAGAACTTCAGTGCCACCACCTGAGAGGGATGGAGCACTGTCACCCGGCACAACTGCAATGCCAGCAGCTGAGAGGGCTGTGGCACCGTCACCCGGGAGACCTGCGACGACGACACCCGAGAGGGTTGGGATGTCCCCCAGGAGGGCTGCGGCGCCACCATCTGAGAGGGCTGCGACGTCCCCCGGGAGGGCTGCTACGCCACCACCTGGGAGGGCTGCGACGTCCCCTGTGCCGGAGTTTGAACACTGCTGAAAAAGAAGGGATGGGTTAAAATAGCACTCCAAGAAGAGACAAGTCTGACAGAGCAAGAGATGTCAAAAGATAATCCCGGAAACGTTCACAAGAACAAACTCTATCGGCAGTTTGAGCAAGGCTGGAGCATCTACAGCTCTTAAGTATTCGAGGGCCTTGTAGTTTAGCTGCTCATACTCTGGCACCGACCAGTATTTTCAGCCCCTAGGGCACATACTACTGCTCTTCTACTGCACTCCTTGGTGCATAGGGGAACTGCTTTTTACATTTTAAAACAGTCATTTACACTCGACATCTTTTGATTGTGATTAGTCCATGTGGCTGTGTCTACACTACCAGGTTATTTAGAAATAAGTTATTTCGAACTATCTCCTGTTTGTGAAGAAGAATAACTCGTAACTAGTTTGAAATCATGGGGGTTTTTTGAAATAAGCTTATTTCACAACAGACTTGGTCGTGTGGATGCTCGCCTTGTTATTTTGAAATAAGGCCCCAGTGTAGACATGCCCAAATATGTGAAAAAACACTGATTTTATTGTTTAGTTTTTGGAAAGATAAATGGTTCCCTCAACTATTCAGTCACCTTTCTCTTTTGCCATCTCCTGGAAGCACTCCTCACTCTTGCAGTAGCTGTTTATAAAACTTGGCCATTATCTTCAGTTCACCGTCCTTGATAAGACCTTGTGAACTAGTTCTAGACATTTGGAACCGGCTACATTTAAAGGTACATTTAAGAAAGACCTAAGAAGAGAGTCAGACATTTCTTCTAAGGTCAATGCAACTGGAAATTGTGTTACTTTTTCAGCACCTCGTTCACACCTCCTTCCACCCATAGCCAACAGCCTCTTTTAAAGACTCTCTCAAGATCTGCTTTCTTTGGTTCCTTAATCTTAGCCTCTATCTATTAAACATGTTTGAGGGAGCTGCCACGTAGCTGTAATATCGAAAAGGCTCAATGCAACAATCAAAATGAGATTTTGGAGAAGTAGATTCTTTACCCAAAGAGGAAT
>CM064334.1:13117695-13144797 GCA_032595735.1 Pelochelys cantorii
CTAAATCAGTGGTCTCCAACCTTTTTAAACCCAAGATCACTTCTTAAATGACAGAACAAGCCAAGATCTACCTCCCCGTCCCTTCCTTGAAGCCCCGCCCTCGCTGTTCTCCTCCTCTCCATCACTTGCTATCCCAAACCCCTTAAACTGCTGCTTTTTTCCACCAATTCTTCTGTAGGAAGAAGTTTTTCCAACATTTGGCCTGTCTAGACTTGACCAAATGTCAGAAAAAACCCTTCTTTTGGAAGCCCCCTTATTCCTCGTGGAAAGACCGAAAGATCATGTTTGCTCTTCTACTAAAAGAAGAGGAAGAACAAATGCATCCCTGGATGCAGAAAAGTTTTTCTGGGGTATCTCCGGAATCCTGAAAAACTCCTGCAGTCTAGACGTACCCTCGCTGGGTTGAGACAGGATGTGTAGGCTTCGGGGTGGGAATGAGGGATTTGGGTGCAGGAAGGGATGAGAGGTGCAAGCTCTGGGAGGAAATCTGGATGCAGGAGGAAGTGGATAAGGGAACGCTGGCTTGGGGAGGAAATTCCAGGCCGGGCAGTGTTGGGGTCAGATGTAGGGTACTCAGTAAGGCACAGACTTCTGGATGTGAGGGTTCAGGAATTTGGGTTGGGGTATGTGAGGGGCTCAGGGCAGGGGGTTCCAGTGTATGATAGGCTCAGATGTAGGGTCTGGGGGAAAGGGGAGTGCAGGAGTGTCATGATGCTGTGGCCAGATGGGGGTTTGGCCCCAATTGGGGTTTGTTGGCCAGGCTTCCTTTTCAAATAAAATACTATGTCAAACACAAAAAGTTTCTGCACTGTCTTTATTTCTGAGAAGGGCAGGGAACCTGTCTGGACAGGGTGCAAGTGGAGAGAGGTTTCTGCAGCTGGGGACGGGAGAGGGGACAGGGTGCCGGGAGGGCAGGGGACAGGGTGCCAGTGGGGACAGGTTTCTGAGGCTGGGGAGTGGGGAGAGGGAACAGGGGGCTGGGGAGAGGGGGGAGGGAATGGGGGGAGTCGGGGCAGAGAGTCTCCTGCTATCGCCTCCTTCCAGGATTCTCCCTCCCCGCCCCCCAGGGAAGTGGGCGTGTGCCTCCTGCAGTGCAGCCAAAGCCCCGCGGGCGCCTGCCCCCAGACCAAACCCCCTCTCCCACGGCACAGCCAACCCGCGGTGGGGCCAAACCCCCGCGGGTGCCTGCCCCGAGCCAAACCCAGGGGCCGATCCGCACTCCCGCGACACAGGGAAACCCCTGCGCTCGACTCACCCCTCCAGCGCCAGCGGCGCAGGGAAGCCGCCGCACTCCTTCTCGAGGGCCGAGGCCCCCTCCCCCAGCATGCAACAGAGCTGTGGGAGGGGAGCAGCTGTGGGAGGGGAACCCCCGGAAGTGACGTGGGCTTCAGACAGGACTTCCGTCCACCCCGCAGGAAGCCGGCACTACACTAGAGGTAGGGAGTGGGGCTTCTCGGGGGTGAGGGGGAAATGAGGGGGTGGGAGTGCCTGAACGCCTCGCGATCGACCAGTCGAGGCCTCGCGATCAACCAGTCGATCGCCATCGACGGGTTGGTTACCACGGACCTAGATCATCCCTGGCCGGTGTTTGTCCAACCTGCTCTGCAAACTTTCCAATGGTGGGGATTCTAGAACCTCCTGTGGAAGCCCATGCCAGAGCCGAATTACCATTCGAAAGTTTTTTCTGATGTCTAACCTTGCTGCAGATTAAACCCATTACTACTTGCCTTTATTTTTGTCCAGCCTTCTTTAACACCCATATTAAAGAACAAAACAAAATGAGTCAGAAGATTTTGAAGAATGTAATTTAATTTCCACTATTCATAATGTGTTTTATACTTTGTTGCTTTTCTCCCAGGCTGAGCAAGGACTGAGAATTCACATTTGCATGCAGTCACTCTTGCATTCAGCATCTTGCACCAGCATAGTGCTTTGGAGTTCGTCTTACAAATCCTGCAGGGGAATGTTTGTTTTATCTTCAGTAGCAAACCCCTTTCCACTGGATTTTTTTATTTTAATCTTGGAAACTTCCTCATTTAGGTTTTGTGGGGTTTTTTAAAGGTTGTTTTTTACCAAATCTGAGTTTTTTCGGCACCTGCTCCTCAGCTGTTGTAAATTGGCACACTCCGCAGAGGTCAGTGGTGTCCCATCTGCTTATATCCCCTGAGGGTCTGGCCCTGAGTTTTTTACTCTCTCCCACATCCTCCTCAGTAATGAAGATTCTGTTCTTAAAACATGAATCAGCTTTGCTCTGTTGACTTTAATAGATCACAGCCAGTTTGCAGCAGCAGAGAATCTGGCACAGATCACTACAACTCTGGTAAAAGTTTCCAGTTTTCCATCATTATTGGTGCTGTTAGCTGAGAAAAGACAGTAAGGAAAAGAAAACCAAGATGAAAATATGATCACAGACGTCCTGGTAAATAATGGGTAGAGTGAAAACAAAAGCAGAGCAGGAAAATATCTCTTGGATGACTTGGCAGGAAACCTGGGAAGCTGGAGCCGTTCCTGATGATGCACCGTTCATCTCAGTGGTGGGCTTCCTGAAGCTCATTGGGGCTTTGTGTGTGTCCCGTGAGACATTTTGTTTGTCCTTGCCCATGCACAGGGCTGTCAGGTCCTGCTGGTTTTCAGCCATGTAGTTTTTTCCCTATCGGTATTACTAGCATGACACGCACATGAAGTAAGGGCACATGAAGGGAAGTGCGTGCTAATTGCACCCAACGTTGTGAGAGACGTGTGCTCCCTCTGCATACAATCAGAGCACTGCTACGGTTCAGTCCCTGCACCCCACGAATCTAGGTACACGAGCTCAATTAACAAAACTACCTTATCCCAGGAGACTGTCCTGGTTACAACAAACTTGCAGCCCACAGAGATTGAGAGCCACTCGTGCGACCCACTCGCGAGCCTCGGATGCCCCTCGCTGGTTTATATGGAGAGAGAAAAGGCACTGAAAGATGTTTGCTCAACTTCCATCTAGTGCTGGGATACTTGGGGAACATTCAGGAATGATGGTGATGGTTGTTTTATTTCATAGTTATTATTTTCCTTTAAAAAGACCAGAATTTGCTATGGCTCCCCCCCCAGTCCTTGTCATCGTCAGAGATCTGATCCGTGTATTAAGGCGACCTCAGCCTGAGTATTAGGTCTTATTTCCATCACTGGCACTGTTAGCAGCATTTCACAGGCAAATTAAACCCCGAACCACAACCCAGCCCACAATGATGGAAGATCCAGCTGGGAGGGGACGCAGTGACCTGCTCAGAGGCCCGGCCTTAGGGCAAGGCGAGCAAGGTGGTTGCTTTGGGCCTCACGCTACCTGGCGCCCGGCTGCTCATTCAGTGCCCTGGCTGGGAGGCACCCGGCCACACACCTTGGGCCCCACAAACTCTTTGGCCAGGCCTGCCCGCTGATCTCCTGTGCTGGAGCCCTAGTGGACGCGAAAGATGTTCTCCGCTGGGGTGACTCCACCCTCTCGCGCCACTGGCCCAGAGCTGCGGGAAGACGACAGACTGAACCCACCCTGTTTCCAGTGGAAGGAATCTGTCCCCTTGCTGGCAAAGGGCCTGTTCTAGTTGCTCTTGAGCCAATGGGAAAATTCCCATCGACTTCAACGGATTCCGTATCAAGAGCAGCGCTGTGTCTGCCCGACAGCCCTGCCGAGGAGAGTCTTTGCCAGGCTGTGAGGGAGCCGGCTCCAGACCCTCCAGAAGGGGCGGGGCTTTGGTCGCAAGGGGCGGGGCTGGGGCTAGCCTCTCCCAGCCAGCCCTCATGCACCGCCAGGGCTGCAAGGCGTGCGCTGTTGGGGGCTCTGGTGGCAATTTAAAGGACCTGGGGTCTGGCTGCTCGTGAGGTAACCGTGCAGCCCTTTTAAATTGCTGGGCCCCCCCTCCGCCCCTGTCACTGGCAGCCCTGCAACAGAAAGGGGATTGGATTTATTTAAGGACCTGATACTGTGAGCTGCTTCCTACCCTCCTCTCCCGTTTACTTCAGTGGAAATGGAGGGTGCTCAGCACTTTGCAGGATTGGTCTTGGAGGTGTGTTTGCAAATGTAGGTTTAGAGAGTCATGAAGTAAAACCTGGCCAGCTTGGATTGCTGCCAAGGGGTGTGTCTAGACTACAGGGTTTTTCGAAAAAAGTGGCCTTTTTTTGGAAAAAAATTCCCCTGCGTTTAGACTGCTGCTGCCCTCTTTCACAATTAAATAGAAGGAATACGGCAATTTTTTCAACCGTGGAAAACCTCATTTTACGAGGAATAATGCCTTTTTTCGAAAGTGCTCTTTCGAAAAACGGCGTTATTGAATGCAAACAAGGCTTTTTCGAAAGAGAGCACCAAGACTGCCTGGGTACTCTCTTTTGAAAAGGCGGCTCTCTTTTTCGAAAATACTGGTTGCTGTCTAGACACGCTCTTTCGAAAGAGGCTTGTAGTCTAGACGTAGCCAAGGAGCTGCGCAGGGATACAGCACAGAGCTCCATTAGCTGCTGAAAAGGGAAGATGGGGTCTCGCTGTATCGTTGGGGGGTACTTGTGTTCAGGTGGTTGGGTCAGCCCATTAGAAAGAGTGGAGCTGTTCTGTGAATTTTTGGGGACGAGAGGACCTGAGATTAAGGCGCTGGTGAGGCTCTGCTGAAAAGGCAGGAATATTTTTGGGCTAGGAATTTGAAACGTCTCTCACTAAGAAACTGCTCTTTCTGCATTCTGACGGCTATAACAGAACGACCCCTGATTATGCCCTGATCAGGGAATGGAAGAGGTTGGGCTGCTTTGCTGTCCCGATGGTTCACTCCACATTCCTCACTGACCTGAGCAAAGAGGCCTCAGCCCAGCTGATGTTTTATCCTCCACACCGAGACTACACTTGGACCTTTGATGACATCATTGTCTTTGCCTTCTCCAGCTGCCAGGCAGGTCCCTTGGGGAGCTCGCGGGTAGGGAAGTCTGATCAGTGGTGATGTGCAAACTCCCTTCAGTTCAGGGGTTAATACTTGAATTCCACCCTGACTCACACCCCTCAAACCCAGTGCTCTTCAGTAACATATAGCCAGTGTGTTTCTCTGCTGCTGCATTTCTCAGAAACCTTTTTTAAACTGGGAGCCTCCTCTCTGGACACAGTAGTGCCCTGGGCAGCAGCTGTGCCATCCTGCCATATGCTACCAAAGGGCCTCAGCTCTGTCTTCTCCTCTTCACGCTCCTTCACCTCCTCTCCCCTTTCCAACCACCAGTTCTATCCCAGCCACCAAGCGCGTTCCCGCTTCTACTTCAGGTCCAATCAGGTACCAGAGAGGGTACCATGTGACCGAAGTGTCCTCTCAGAAGGAACCAGCCACTGAAAATGAACAGCTCAGTTGTGGTTGAAGGAGCAGGGTTTTTGGTTGAAATGTTTCTTTGAGTAATTTCAAATCACAGATAAATCCAGGGAGATGAGCTTTCGTGGGCAAAACCCACTTCATCCCATGATCAGCTGGAGAGGAATAACTGAAACCAAGTATTGTGTAACAGGGAAAGGAAGGAAAAAATACCAGTTGTAGGACCAGTGCTAATGAGGCCAAATAAGTGGTCTGGGAGTGTCCAATACTTCGCTTTGGATGAAAATATGAGGCGTTAAATGCATGGAAGGCTGGCTTTATAATGCGACATCCACTTAATGTCTTGGTTCAAGCTCAGGGAAACAGTGTTAAATTTGTAAATGCAAACCAATTCTGCACTAAGTGAGCAGCCATTCATCAGCTGGTGGGTGTGAGCCGGTCCCCCCACTGGCAGGTTTTCCCTTCCTGCACCTGTGACAGGACTGGCTGGAGGGGCAGTTTACTCCAGGGCCCCCATGTGAGAGAGCTTGCAAAAAGAGTTGTAGCATTGCTCAGAAGGGGTCCAGCAACCCGTCCATAATGGGAGAGGGGAGACCAGAGCGAACCTGAGTGACACTGAATTCCCTTTTGTGTCCTCCGAGTGGGGAACTGGGGCCAGGCTTGTAGGACAAGAGCAGCCACTGTGGGCTGAATTCGCTCTCCAGCCTTACCCTCCTGCCCCCCCAGTGCCTCCCTTCAGTGTTTATGGATGCGGGGGGGCTCTGTTTCAGATTTTGCTACAGCCCCCCCAAAAAGAGCCCTGTCATGAGGCCTTACATCCTTGCTCCCATAGTGAATCAGAACAAGCATTTGTTTCTAAATGTCTGGAGGTGACCTATTAACACTGGAAATGCAGCAGCAGCTCAGGCAGTTTCTGTATTTGATCTGTGGAAATAATTTAAGCTGCCTGCATTTTTTTGTTCTCTAACACCAACTTGCACAGAATCTGCCCAATTTCACGTTGCATTTCTGTCTAGTTTTATTGCAATGTGCTGTCCAAGTGTGCATGTGGGCTGTAGCAGGGTTGACTGCACACGGCGTTCGTGTGTCCACATACGGAACCAAATCCAGCTTATGGGAGGGCTCAGCCCGGTCCTTGGTTCCTGGCCAGGAGGGTGCTGTAAGCAGCGAAGTTTCCGGGCTGGAACTGGGATCTGTCTATATGGCCCTTGTGCCCTGTACCTAGAACTGCCTGACTGTGTCAATGTAACTGGATTAGCCAGTTCTCTCGCGGACATTCATATGAGAGGACATCCCAAAGCACAGGGCCTCCTGTTAAACATTCGCAGTCCCCTGCCCAGGCTTCAGCCCCTGGGGGAGTATGCAGTAGTAGGCACAGGTGTTCCCACAATGCACCTGGAACAAGCCTCATGTGCGTGGCGAAGCCTGTCCAATAGACATGCAGTCGTGCTAGGAAAAGTGCCTGCCCTGTGAAAGTGCTCAATGGTCGGAGCTGTGCCCCAATCACATAAGCATGTATAGGAGCATGGGTATATTTTAAGGCGGGGTGGGCAATAATTTTTGCAGGGGGGGCAGTTCACAAATTTTGGTAGTGGTTGTAGGCCGGCTCAGGGCCTCCCTGGAAAAAGCGGGGCCTCAGGAAGAAAGGTGCAAGGTTTTGGGCAGAAGCAATGGTTCCCTCTGGGTGCCTGGTGCTCCCGCCAGGGGGAGGTGACTTTGTGCGCTTAGTCAGACCCGAAGAGCACAAAACGGCTTCCCCGCGACAGAGCCGCATCCTGGCCGCGCCCCCGTTTGGAGACTGGCCCCCACACGCTGGCTGTGCTGCCCCCCACCGCCCCGTTCGCCCCGGCCAGACTCTGCCTCCCCGGGGCGGGCCCCGACAGCTGCACGCAGTGCGACGAGCCGCTCCCCAAGTCGCTGCTCCAAGCCACAGCATCCTCCCAGAGCCGGCCGCCGCCCCTCCCGCACTGCGCCGCGCCCCGAAAGGCAGTATCCTAGTTTTCCTGAATACCTGCCGTGCCCCGAGCATCAGTATCAGGAGCTACCTGAGGTAACCAGGATACTGATTAGCTCAGGTAGATCCCAGAACAGCCACCATGCCACGTCCTAGGCTCAAGGATGGCCAGGCAGCTCTGCATGCTGCCGCTGCACACAGGCACTGCCTTCAGCGCTCCCTCCCAGTGACTGTGATGACCAGCCAAAGGGGATGCAGTCTCAGCACTTGTGACAGGGTGCACACTGAAACCTCCCTAGCCATTCCTGAGCCTAGGCACCGGACATGCTGCTGCTTGATTCTGGAAGCCACACAGGGCTTGCCTGCTCTGCTGCACCACCAGACTTTTAGTAGCCCAAAATCTTGCAGATTGTTTTCAGTAGTTTCTGTGGGAGATCAAGGTCAATTCTGGGAGATTTCCAGCCAATCCAGGAGGGTTGGCATCCCTGGAGAAAAAGGAAGCTCCTCTGGCTCTCGCTCCCTGTGCGGCCAGACAAGGTATCAGCCCCCTAACTGGTCACTTTGTGCTATAACGAATCCCTAGCTATGACAACCAAGTAGTTTTGATGACCACAGCTTTGTTATCGGGAGGGTATAGCATATTTCTTCAACGTCACATATTTAACGTGCCTCTGAAACAGCCCTCCCATTTAAATGCTTGTACACGTCCATGCATGCAGCCCAGAATCTGTGTCTTCTGGCATTGCCTGGTACCAGATAAGTCAGAGAGAGTGAAGAGAACAGGATACATTTCCTGTTTGCCAGGCACAGCGAATAAGAGTCAAAGCTTTAGGGCCACCTCAAGCCTTGCGGTTAGATCCCTGACCATCTTGGCTAATACTTACAGTATTCAAACTGGTATTGCTGATATCTAGCAGTGCGGTGGCACAGGTTGTTGATAGTGTTCCTGTTATCTTCCTGTTCTCTCTCTCAATCAACTGCTTTATGATCTTCAAAGAGCTATGTGCCATTTTGCAACTTACCTTTCTTTTATTTAGGAGACACACTAGTACAAACATTTACTCATTTGCAAGTGAGATAGTTTTGAAAGTGTTGTTAAAGATCCCAACTCAGGGATCAGGAACCTTTGCTGGGTCAGGAGCAGCAGAGACACAGAAAAGTCAGTCAGGGGCTGTACGCAAGTGAGAAGCGCAACAAAAAAAGGCCACTCTAACATGACCTCTCCTAAAAGGGAGAAAGACACTCCCCACATGCCTCTTGCACACCATTGGCGGAGGGGGCGGGGTCCAGACTAGTAGACTGTGTGCTCCAGCTCCTCAAAACTGGAGGGGGGAGCCCCCAAACCTCAGGAGCTGGATCTAAGCAAGCACCCCTGATGAAAATCCTGCAAGACATTCTGTATTCATCAGTGGAACTGCTCAAGAGGAGTAAAATTAGTCACATTCACATTTTCAGCACCAGGGCTGTGTGGATTGCAAAATTTTAAAAAATCTAAACCTATTACATGTTCTGCTAATACTATTCATTAGTGATGTGAATTTTTAACCAGTGGGGGCTTCGGAGCAGCTCCCTACCTGCCCCAGGCAAGGGGCTGCTCCAGCCCTCCAGGACATGGGGGAACGACAGACAGAGGCTGTTTCCTTGGGATGGGCAACCCATAAACAGAGGCTGCTCCCACAGGGTACTCTGACCCACCACCAGCAGGAGCTGCTCCAGCCCATCCAGCGCAGGCTGTGCCTGTAGTGGGGAGGGGAGAAGGAGGTAGGGTGGCAGGCAGAGGCTGCTTTGGCTCAGCGGTATTATTTTCCAGTTCTATTTTAAAAAATGGAGAGTTTCGGTCCAAATTTCTTCCAAATGACAGTTTTCAATTCAGAAAATGGTTTTTCAATGCAGGAAAAGCTGTGCACTGCAAAACTGTAGGGAACCTAGCTGAATGTGTCTTACCTAACTTCTCAGTAACAGATTTCGCGTGTAATTCAGCCCAAGCTGAAAATATTTAAAATTGAAGTGTCATAAACGTTTCCCCTTCTTTTCGGTGCTTTTTTAAAAAAGCACTGAAAAGTGTCTTTGGAAGTAGCTGTAGCTTCTGGAGTTACTTTTGTACATAGACTCACACAGGATATAAAAGGCTACCTCTATATGAGAATGTAAACTTTGCAATGTACCACTGTAGCTAGTCCTTAAGCTTGCCAAGGGTTGGTGAGGCAGTTTGCACAACAAGATGCTAATGGAAGGACTGACTGTACCATTGCAACTGTTCCAGTGCAGAACTGACCATGGATAGACATGCATACGGAAAATGCAATCTAATCTATGCACTCTTTATCACAATTGTGTCCATAGATTTTACAGGGGTGCTAAGGATTTCATATGAGATTACACATGGAGATACAACCTTTGAGATTTGCAATGAATTGTGGAGTCCAAAATTGATCAATTATCTTTGCAGCCCAAATAAAAATGCTGACACGACGTAAGAAATACTAAACAATATTAAGGACAATCACTGATACTACAGAAGTGGCTAAGTGGAGCTTAACTATTGTTCATTTTATTATCCATTAGGGATGTAACAGTGTAGTCAATTAACCAATAAGCAAAAGTTTGTAGGTTAATGCTCTAGACAACATGTATTCCCCAGTCCTGCCAGTCAATTTTTTCGCAGGCTGGCCAGCAGTCTGGCTCAGTTCCAGCTCACACCAGGTCTGAAAGCTTGGGCCCCTCCTACATGGGGGCTGCTGCCTCTTTCTCTGAGGCAGCAGCACAGGGTGATAGGCAGCCGGTCTGTGAGGAGAGATGTTTTTTAAACCCTTGCAGTCCAGCTCCAGCCTGATAAAGAGGCAGCAGTGTGGAATGGCAAGGGGCTCCTTGGGAATGTGGCCGGAGCGCACCGGCTGCCAGCCCTGCCCTCCGGGGACTATAGACAAGTCGACTAACCAATAAAAATTAATGAGGGTACTTGACAATTTAATTAAAAGATAGTTAACATCCTTATTACCTATACGTTACCAGGAAAGAAAAAAAAGTTTGTCCCATTTGCTCTTTTTCTTTCAAGAGGGCCAAGAAATTCAGTTATCAACCTGGAAGACGTGGTCATGACTGGAAAACTCAAGCAATGACATCACAAAAGCCAACAGACTGAGAATAGATCAATCACCTCTGACTTTGACGTCCTGATCTGTTGTACAATTCTCCAAAATGTTCATTAGTTATTGAAAAGTTTTTCTAAAACTGGGGATGTAAAATCCTGTTTAAAAGATTAACTGGTTAAACCAGGGGTTCTCAAACTTTGATACCACGACCCCCTAAAATGTTCAATGAATTTGTGTGACCCCCCCACCCTCACTGCCCTGGGTCGCTTTCTCCCCCCTTCTCACCAAACTCCTTGCCCTCCTGGGGTTCCTTCAAGGCGTTTGCAGTCCTCAACGCCCTTCCCCCCGTCTCTTTCTCCTCTGTGCCTCTTTTCCGCTCCGTGTCCCTTTGGTTCCTTCTCTCTCTCTTCTCCTCCGTCCTCCACTCCTCTCCCATGTGTCCTCTGCCTCCTCCTCTGACCCCCACACGCCCTTTTTTATCTCCGGGTCCTCTGCCCTGACCCAATCCCCCAGCCCGCTGCCTGAGGGACTCCGCCCTCTCTCAGCCGGGGAAGCGTTCGGTCGCCCGGCAACCGTGCTCCGGCGCCGTCGTCACTCTCCCGCCGCCTTCCCTTCTCCTGCAGCTGAGATGTGCTCCTGGCATCCCATGGCCCCGGCCACGCTGCGCGGCTTACGGGCAGCTGCCTTCCACCACCCTGATGCTCTTCACGGCCCGGGGGAGAGGGGTTGCAAGTGAAAAAACTAATCCAGCTGCGACCCCCGGGGGTCGCGACCCACAGTTTGAGTAACACTGGGTTAAACTACCCGTGGGCCTGGTCAGGCTGCTCTGGCCCATCTGCTTACAGCCTGACACACTGCGGGAAGAGGTTTGTTTCAGCCCAGCTCGCCCGGACTGCCCCCTGTGGTGGAGCCTGGCAAGGCTGCTCTGATCAGGCTGGGCACCAGGTAACTGGTTACCAGGACGCATCACCTAGTCTTTCAGGTCTTCATTATACACCATACACAAGCAAACAAAACAGAACTACAAAAGGAAGCCCAACTAAACATTTTGAAAGAAACCCTTAACAGCCCTGTTATTGAAAAGTGATTCTTAGTGCACAGTTGCCAGTTCTAAAAGCCCTCCTTCCATCGTCTTAGAGACAATTACTTCCAAGTCTCTGACCACATTCGGGTTTGTAACCATGCTTTGAATGTTTTCAGTACTTCTCTTTGCTTGTGTAGTTTCCAAAATATTGTTTTATGATGTTTTATTTTGTATTCTGCAAAAGTCACAGTAGACTTACAAAGCCCTGCCATAATGCCTTTTTGTAATGGCAACATTACTCGCACATGGTGAAGTGTCAAGGCTAGAAACACTGATAACAGAGCACTAGGAAAGGGAAAGTCACAGGTCTTCAATGAGACGAGTCATGTTACTTTAATGGCTCATATTAGACTAGTGCCAGTGCTGGGCCTGTCTAGTTTTTGTTGGATTGAGTGTAATGTAGAGAGCGGGAAAATCATTTATTTGTGGAAAAAATAAAACATCGAGGCATATTTTCTGCCCCACCCTGGATTGCTTGAAAGGTGTTTATTGTTGTTTTTAGAGTGTTACCCGTAGGCCTAGTAGAAATAGATTGAGCAGAGTGCCAATAAGACTTAAATAGGCTTATTCAGCATATAGTGTGGGTTATTGACTACAGCTTCGGCTTAAATACCAAGGGATAGTCTAGTAGCACCTTAAAGACTCACAAAACATGTAGATGGTATCATCAGAGCTGTAACAAGGATGGGGCAAGTGGGGCACTCGCCCCAGGCGCAGTACATTTAGGGGTGCAAAATTAACAATAGGAAAGTTAAAATATTATTTCCTTTCTATCTTTACTATCATCTATTTGCAATCTCAATATATGTGCAATGAACAACATATGCAATGAATATAATATAAAGAAATTAAGAATTTTATCGTTTTTTGGGGCGAGGGGGGCCAGTTGAGTAGCTTAGTGTTTAGCAACTTTACGATGTCGTATTTTTTACCCAGGACAGATCCCCTTTAACATATTGGAAGGTGTTTAATTTAGACATAATGTGATGGGGTTAGACAGGGGCTGTTCAACTTTGGAAGCCCTGGGGGCCACAGTGATACTCACAGCACATGCCGAGGCCCCCAACTGAACTGTGGTTGCATATACATATGCAAATAGCTTCTCTCAAACTGACAGGCATGAATACAAAGATTAAGGCAAGACTACAAGATGCAGGCCCTATTTAAGTCAGTTTTGCTGATCTTCATAAAATGCAATATTTACCCGATTTCCACCCATATGCACTTTAAACGAGCAATGACAGTCCCAGGTATTTGACTACTAAAAGGCATATCAAGAGAAGACCGTTCTATTGACTCCTTTTTTGTTTTGGCTCCCACTTGTGGGTCGCATGTTGAGCCCCGCATAAACCCAAACTGCACCACAGGCCGCAAATAAACGGGTCGGCCCACGGATGGCATGTTGAGTAGCCCTGTGGTAGACCATTCATACACTGATGATGAAGCACAATCCCTTCCTCTCCCACTCACCCCTTGCCCAAACTCTATGTCCGGGTAAGAGCTATCTACCTTCCAGACATTTTAGTCTAGGAAGGAAATTAAGGTTATCCAACATAACCTGCACATTCTCCGGCTCTTACTCGGCCCATCCTTATCTTTCTGTAATCATTTATCTTTCAAACCCACAACTGAGTAAAATCAGATGCCTGCAACAGATTAACAGTCCCCTTCACAGTTCCCAAGGGACTGCTTTTGCAACACAAAAGGCTTTAATTATTTCTTCAAATAAATAAAAAACATTTCTTGATGTGCATATACACAAAATCAATGTACCCTTCCTCTGTTTACAAAGTAGTTTCTTTTACAAAGGAAATCAGTACATTTATCCTCCTTTAGTAACTGACCACTGTCTCGAGTCTCTGTATTGCAAAAAGGATTTTGTTTTCTTTTTCTTTCACTGCCCTTTGTTATTTAACACAAAGACACTTGTGGGATACTTTCTGATGAAGGCTCTATAGTTTTCACAAGTGTCTTCATCTTCTCCTCCCTAACCAGACCCAGAAATGGTAAACAATTCCTGCAAGTGTCAGGAGTCAGTTTTTGCTCCAAAGAACATTGGCATGAATATGGCAGAATATGAAGCACCTGTTGTGTTACAGTAAGTTAACTAGCTGAGAACATTTCTCTGCTCACGTTTGGTCACATTTAAAGACCCCCAAAGCACAGGGGTTACCGTCCCGATCCTGTCCATCATGTCTTAAACTCGTGGCTCCTGCTTTCAGATGAAAAACATCCAGCATGTCAGCTGGATCGGGAGACGCATGTGTGCAACGCATGCCTGCCCCAATTTTTCCTCTCCCCAAATGCCACAACATGTGAATGAAAATACACAGGCCATAGCAACAATGAATATGTATTTCTTTTCTCCCTCCTCCTCCCCCCGTTTACGTAGAACAGACCCCTGTGGTCCCAGTTCATTTCGTAAGGACAGCTGTTCCTCGCCTCTGTCTGGGCAGAGTAAGTCCGTTTCCTCACACGTTAAACCCGGCACTGAAACTCCGATTTCTCGTGGCTGAGTCTGCAAACACAAACGTGTGGAGCGGGATGGGACGGTCACAAGACCAGGTGTCATAGAGGATGGATGAACTCCGCTCCCAGGCACAGCACACGGGCAGTCTCAGCTATTGCCGCGAGGAGCGGCGGCGAGATGGTTTTCCGTCCCTCAGGCTCAAGGGTCATGCAGGTGTGGCAGGGTTTCCAGCTTGCCCTCTCTTTTTGCTTCCTCCACCCCGCGCAGCCACTCCGTGCACCTGCGTATCAGCTCCTGGTCCACAACCCCCGGTGTTGGATCCTCCTCATATTCCTCGTCGTCATAGCGGTTCTGCTTGTTCAGCAGCGAGATCTTCATAAAGGAGGTCAGGTTCAGGCCGGCCCTGGTCTGGGAGCCCGGCAGGAGCCCGGTGCCGCCGAAGGGAATCATCCACCCAGACTGGTTCTCCGCGTGGCGTTGCAGCAGCTGCCAGGTCGCCTCGGCCGTGAGGTTGATTGTGTACTGCCTGGCGGGGACTGCAGCCTCCGGCTCCGGCCTCGCTGCTGCACCTGGGTTCCTGAGGGAGCGGCCGCGGGTACCGGTCAGGCTCAACCTCCGTGGCTGCTGTGGGGGCTGCGGCTGTAGCTTTTCTTGCTGTTGCTGCTGCTGCTGGGAGGCGTAGAGGCGGGAGTTGGGCAAGGGGCCGGTTCCCGCCCGGGGCGCTCCCCGTAGATTCCTCTTCCCGGGCGGTGGTACTGGATTTTTAGGAGCCACCTGCTTCGTAGGCTGTGCGCGGGTGGTGGCGGTGCCAGCGGCCGCAGCAGCGGGAGGCTGGATGGGCGGTAGTGGCATGGCGGTGCCGCGTGACCCCTCTGCTCTGCCCGCCGACTCAGCATCTAGCTTCACCCAGGGGAGGTGGAACGGATCTTTCTCCGGGCTTGAGATGCACTCCCATACGGGAGAACAGCGATGCTGGAACCGGCGGGGGCCCCGGCTCAATAAGTTAGACGGGTGACGGCAGCGGGGCTGAGCCGGAGGAATGGGTGAAGGGGGGGGAGGAGGCGGCGGGGCCGGGGAAGCCCTCACCCAGAAGGGCTGCAGCACTCTGACCTTGGAAAACTTCAATGCCACCACCTGAGAGGGATGAAGCACTGTCACCCGGGACAACTGCAATGCCAGCAGCTCAGAGGGCGGTGGCACCGTCATCCAGGAGACCTGCGACGACGTCACCCGAGAGGGTTGCGATGTCCCCGACGAGGGCTGCGGCACCACCATCTGGGAGCGCTGTGGTGTCCCCCGGGAGGGCTGCTACGCCACCACCTGGGAGGGCTGCGACGTCCCCTGTGCCGGAGTTGGAACAGCGCTGAAAAAGAAGGGATGGGTTAAAATAGCACTCCAAGAAGAGACAAGTCTGACAGAGCAAGAGATGTCAAAAGATAATCCCGGAAACGTTCACAAGAACAAACTCTATCGGCAGTTTGAGCAAGGCTGGAGCATCTACAGCTCTGAAATATTCGAGGGCCTTGTACTTTAGCTGCTCATACTCTGGCACCGACCAGTATTTTCAGCCCCCTAGGGCACATGCTCTTCTACTGCACTCCTTGGTGCATAGGGGAACTGCTTTTTATATTTTAAAAGTCATTTACACTCGACATCTTTTGATTGTGATTAGTCCGTGTGGCTGTGTCTACACTACCAGGTTATTTAGAAATAAGTTATTTTGAAATATCTCCTGTTTGTGAAGAAGAATAACTCGTAACTAGTTTGAAATCATGGGGGTATTTTGAAATGAGCTTATTTCACAACAGGCTTGGTCATGTGGATGCTCGCCTTGGATTTTGAAATAAGGCCCCAATGTAGACATGCCCTAACACGTGAAAAGAACACGGATTTTATTGTTCAGTTTATAGAACTTGGCCATTATCTTCAGTTCACCCTCCTTGATAAGACCTTGTGAACTAGTTCAAGACATTTGGAACCGACTATATTTAAAGGTACATTTAAGGGAGACCTAAGAAGAGAGTCAGACATTTCTTCAAAGGTCAATGCAACTGGAAATTGTGTTACTTTTTCAGCACCTCGTTCACACCTCCTTCCACCCATAGCCAACAGCCTCTTTTAAAGACTCTCTCAAGATCTGCTTTCTTTGGTTCCTAAATCTTAGCCTCTACCAATTAAACATGTTAGAGGGAGCTGCCACGTGCCGTGTAGCTGTAATATCAAAAAGGCTAAGTGCAACAATTAAAATGAGATTTTGGAGAAGTAGATTCTTTACCCAAAGAAGGAATAACTCACATCACTACTTTCACAGCAAAATATTATTCATTAAGCGAGCTTTCCCACAATAATTCCAATAGTCAAATCCAGCCAACTGAATGGATGGCTAAGAAGAGAAACCGGTACGTCCTTTTTCTTACGCCGCTTGACCATGGGACAAGTTTAGAAATCTACATAAAACAATTTCCAACCATGAGTGACTGTGACTACTGTTATTTTTACATGATGTTGCCAGTGCTAAGGGTAGTGAGGAAAAGTGGGTGAACAGCTACGAGAAACAGCAGTCAGGGCGAGATTTAAACCTGGTTAGGATGAAGGACTACATTAGTCTGCAGCAGAGACCCAGGTTAACATTCACAGTGAGCATGGATAAGATCTTCCACAGGGCAGAAAGAAAAGTAGTTAGAAAGAAAGTTATTCAAGTAGGCCACAAAAGTAGCTGCATTATTGTTATAATAGGACAATCCAGAACAGCCAGTGGTTGAATACAGGCCAATCCTCCACAGAAATATTATGCAAGCCTGTTTGCAAAGGTGATGACATGACAGTGTAAAATGTAGCCACCATGCTGTTTTCGGAACAGAAAATGCAAACCATCTCCCAGAGATCTGAGTCAACAAGCACATGAAGACATGCTTGTTGAAGCTAAATCTGGAGGAGACAACCCCTCGCTATTACACAGCAGAGCCCCACTTGTCATGTGAGATTGGGACCAGGACCAAACCAGATGATCAAAAAGTCAGATATTGAGGAGAGTAGGAAGTGTGAGGCCACAGCGCCATCTAGTGGCCATGGGAGGATTGCCTGCTGCTGGCTCTGCACACGCTGGTTATTAGGTCAACATGGAAAGCTGCACAATGGAAAAATGGGGCTCTCCTGCACCACATCATCTGTCAGGACTCCATATAATAGGGCACCTCATATTATACACTCCTGGCAGTGACACAAACACACACACACAGATCCTCAACCTCCTTAGCCATAGGGCAGATAGTTGGGTGTAACAATCCACTCCTGACAGAATCAGGAACTGCTCAGACCCAAGCAATGTAGAGAAGCAGAATAATTCCCCAAGCAGATGATGCCTTCTGGCTCATTTGCTGGGTCTTAAAGAGAACAAAGTCCTGAGTCTTCTCCCTATCGCTATCTCATCCACTCAACAGTGAGACTCTGGTTGGGCAGGAAGCTATGGGAAAAGGGAAACAAAAGACACAAATTCCACTGTCCCCAGTGGTAAGGAACACAAAGCCTAGGTGGGAAAATAATAGTTCCAATTTTAGTGTTTCCCACAAGTTGCATTTGGCCAGCACCTGATCGGTCAGGCAGCATCGGCACCAAATCTATCACAGGCTCTTACCTTCTCCGCAGAGATGTGTCTCTTTTTTCAGAATTAGATTTGTAGAAAAGTCGACGAAGATTCTTCTTCGTGTTCATGGAGCGCTCAAGGTAAGAAAAGCAGACCTCGAGCTGACTCCCGGCTGCAAAGCTACGGGAGTCTGAAATTGTCCCAGCCCTGCATCCTGTCCTACCTGGCCGTTGTCATGGGCTCTCTGTGAGTTCACCACCTGTCAAAGTCATTTAACCAATAAGAGGAGATGCCGAAAAAGGCCTTGTGATGTCACCGCCACACCCTGTCCTGCCCCTGGCCAGCCCCTCTGCATATTTGAGCCTCTCCCCCCTGCATTACGCCTACTCACTCAAGGTTAGTTCTAGGAAGCAAGCAGGCTGCACATGGAATCATCAGAGGCTGCTCAGTGCCACATGTACTTTGGAGATTGTAAGGCCCGAAAAGACCAATCACCTAACCCCAGGGTGGACAATAATTTTCACCGTGGGGGGGTCACTTCAGGAATTTTGATATGTGGTCACAGGCTGATTTTGGGCCCCCTGGAATGTGCAGGGCCTGAGAGCTACAGAGCGAGAGAGGGAGTTAGGGATGTAAAATTTAGATTAACTGTGGAATAGTGGATGGGATTTCCACTGATTCTTCAGTTTGTTGATAAGGACTTCCATGTTATATGCACAAGAGCCCCTGCTGGGGCTCCTGTACAATTCAAAGAGCTGTGTGGAGCCTGGGGCCAGCAGGGAACCCCACTGGCCCCAGGCTTCCTGCTGCACTTCCTCTTTGAAATGCACAAGAGCAGCGTTTCTTAACCTGTGTTTCTTAAGCTTTTTTTCCCCCCCATCAACAACTTTTCCCTTGGGAAGGGCCACCATTAAAGGGGCA
The DNA here is from genome assembly GCA_032595735.1 of Pelochelys cantorii. Classification (NCBI taxonomy): domain Eukaryota; kingdom Metazoa; phylum Chordata; order Testudines; family Trionychidae; genus Pelochelys; species Pelochelys cantorii. The sequence goes on from CM064334.1 coordinate 13,136,109, forward strand.
AGCCTCCTTTTTCTGTGGCTTAAAAATCCTTGGTGTTCCTCATAAGAAAAATTGTTTGGTGTTCCTCGGTAGCAAAAGATTGAAATTAGTCAACACACTTTCAAATTATGGGGTATGTGGAGATATGACAGAGGTTCATAAAATCATGACTGGTGTAAAAAAAACAAGTAAGGAAAAAGTCCTTTACTTTTCCCATTACACAAGCACTAAAGGTCAGAATATATATTGCGAAGGCCAGGACTTTAACAGGGTTAAAAAGAAAAGAGCTTGATAAATTCATGGAGGATAGGTCCATCAATGCTCATTAGGGGGAAGGGGCAGGGCCAGGACACTTCCCGTTTCCCCACCCACAGATCCTGCTTGGTCTGGGGGTGAAGGAGCCCATAAAGTCTTTGCACCGCCAATTGTTCACAGCAGCTGGCTGTTCCCTCTAGGTACCTGTGCCCCTGGCCGTGGGAAGAGACTTCATGTGCTTCCTCCTGATGCCCCCGGGTCAATCAGGGCCTAGGGATGGGGAGCATGTGAAGTCTCTCACTTCCTGCCCCCACCCTGCAAGGGAGAACTGCTTAGAGTCAAGCGCCAGCTGAGCAGCAGCTAGTGGTAGACTTTAAGTGCTGAGCCCCTTGCCGAGCCACAGGAGACTTCACACGCTCCCACTCCCAAGGCCTGATTGGCCTGGGGGCGGGGGTGGGGATGGAGTAGTCTCTTCCTGCCCTGCAAGGAGCATCCCTGCACTCCTTGCAGGGTGAGAGGCGACTTCCTGCACTCCCGCAACCCCAGGCCCTGACTGGCCTGGGGATACGGGGAGCAGCAGGGCCTCCGTGGGCCTGATCAGCTCACTTGGTGGGCCAGATCTGGCCTGCAGAGGGCTTTTTGCCCACCCCTGATTGAGCCCAATATCCTGGCTTCCAACAGTGACCCATGACAGCTGCTCCAGAGGAAATGAACAGAACAGGTAATCATCAAGTGATCACTCCACTGTCACCAATTGCCAGTCTCTGACGAACAGCGGCTAGGCACACCATGCATGAAGAAATACTTCCTTTTGTCTCTTTTGCACCTGCTACTTGTTCATTTCATTTGGCGACCTCTAGTTCTTGTGTTATGCTGTTATGGGAAGAAGTAAATCACTTTTTTCTTACTCACTTTTTCTACACCAGTCACGATTTTATGGACTTCTGTCATATCCCCCCCTTAGTCTCCTCTTTGCTCAGCTGAAAACTTCCAGTCTTAATTATAACCTGTTAATGGTAGACCTTTCAATTCAAACAGCTACCCTCCATCCAAAAGCTAAGATACATACAAAATACGGAGGCTACATTTGGCGTTTCAAAATTTTTGTTGCAGACTGCTATAATAAACCATGTAATAGGATTACGTATACAAATTATATCCACTTTACAATAAAAGAATGCTTCAAGAACTAAGTGTACTGCCAAGAGATTCTTGTCTTTTTTTTTATCAGTGTTGCTACGTAGCACTTAACTTTCACTGACAATGAATTCCACTACAAAATAGAATATGGAGATTTACTATCACTTAAGATTCTCAACTTGGGTTCTCGAAGACTGATAACATCCCTATTTCATATAGTTGAGTAAAGAGGCAGGTATTTAACGAATCGAGTAGTCAATAGAATTATTGACAACTTGATTAGTCAATAGGCAACCCGGCTCACTCCTTTTCTTCCCCCTTGTTTGTGTGAGGCTTTAGAGAGGAGCTCTCCAGGTAAAGGAGAAGCAGATACAGGACTCTTGAGGAAGCGTGTGTTGTGTTTGGGGCTTTCTTGCTGCGTGCTGAGCTTTTGTTTGTGACTGAAGGTTGGTGTGTGGTTTTTTCCCCCACTTCCCCTTTTCCCTCCCCCTCTCCTTCACGGAGGCTCTGTTGTGACTGGCAGGTGAAAGCTGTTGGGAGGGGGGGCTTTAGCCCCAAAAGTGGCACACAAAGGGTGCCAGCTTTGGCTGCGTAAAGAGCAGCTGCAATGAGTCACTGCAGTATGAAAATTTGGACAGAGAGCCTCTGGAAGTCCTGTGCTTGGAAGGAAGCATTGCCTTTAATGAGGATGTTTCTAATCCAGCGCTGGCATCTTTGTTAATGGCCAGAAATGCTGAGAAGAAATAGGAGTGCAACCCAGTGAAGAAAATGCAACTTAAATATAAACGAGAAGTGGAGGAGTTTCGTCTGCTAGCAAACAGAGAAGACAGAGGCTAGACCGAGAAGCTGCTGAAAGAGAGCAGAGGCTCGACCGAGAACATGCGGAGAAAATGGCAAAGTTGTACAGAGAAATCAGACAAACCGAGGAAAAGCTGCTGGATTTGGACTTCAGCCTAAGAGAACAGAAGCACAAAAGGGACTGTACCCTCCTGAAAGTTGGATGTATAACCGTGAGGGTATGTGGTGTGACTATGACATGGCAAATTTTTTAACCCAGCTAATGTTGTAACCCAGCCCCAAAGCATGTATGGGGCTGTGAAGGGGGTACAGGTGACTCTGGAAGTTTTCTGGGGCTGGTCAGTCTTACTGTCACCAAGGAAAAGTGTCTCCAAATGTTTGCCTGTGCAGGGGGGCAGTGAGCCTGTAAGTGAGGGCCTGTCTACTGCCTCAAAGGCGAGGCTGAAATCAAAAGCAGGGCAGAAAAAGCCCAAAATCAGTCTGGAGTGCTGGCCAGAGTGGATTTTAGCTAAGAAAAAAGAGAAATTCTGGAGAGTGGTGACTCATTGGCTAGGGATGCTTGTGAAGCGACACGGCACAAGCTGGAAGTGAGCTGTGGAAAAGCACAGTGTGAGCAGCCACGGTGTGTGCAAGCTGGCAATTTGGCTTGGAAGTAGTAGTGGGTCAGTAAAGGAAGCTTCTCAGTGGCTAGCTGTATGCCTGAAATTAGCCAGGGGTGTTGGGACAAGGGAGAAACTGTCTCTGGTTGTCTGTCGTGTGCGGGGAAAGTTTCTTCCTTTGTCTGAGGAAGGGCCCCGCACCTGTGATGGCTGAGAGAAGTGTTCCAAATGAGACGGGAACAGCCAGAGAATTGGAGCAGTCTGATAACCAAGTGACTGTGTGTGACCAGCTTGCCGGGAGGTCAGTGTCTTTGGGACAGAAATTCCCAGGTGGATGAGGAGAGTGGAAAGTGTTGTCTCAGATTCAGGAGAAGGACTGTGTAGCTAAGTATGCAGGGCAGACAGCTGTGTGGTTCCTCATAGACTCTAAGGTCAGAAGGGCCCACTATGATCATCTAGTCTACCCCCTGCACAATGCAGGCCACAGAATCTCACCCACCCACTCCTGAATAATCCTCTCACCTAGATCTCAGATATGAAGTCCTCAAATGATGGTTTAAAGACCCCAAGATGCAAGAACCTCCGCAGGTGACCCGTGCCCCATGCTACAGAGGAAGGCTAAAAACCTCCAGGGCTTCTGCCAATCTACCCTGGAGGAAAATTCCTTCCCGACCCCAAATATGGCGATGAGCTGAACCCTGAGCATGTGGGCAAGACTCACCAAGCAGACACCCAGAAAAAAGTTCTCTATAGTAACTCCTAGCATCCCACCATTGGCCTATTTACCACTGATAGTCAAAGGTCAATTCATTGCCAAGATCATGTGAGGCCATCAAAGCATCCCCTTCATAAACCCATCTAGCTTAATCTTGAAGCCAGATCGGTCTTTTGCCCCCACTGCTTCCCTTGGAAGGCTGTTCCAGAACTTCACTCCTCTGATTTCAAGTCTCATTTCGAGTCTAAACTTCGTCTCATTTCGAGTCTAAACTTCCTAATAGCCAGCTTATATCCATTTGTTCTTGTGTCCACATTGGTCTTGAGCTTAAATAATTTCTCTCCCTACCTGGTATTTATCCCTTTTTTTATTTATAGAGAACAATCCTATCTCCGCTCAGCCTTCTTCTGGTGAAGGTAAACAAGCCAAGTTCCTTGAGTCTCCTTTCATAAGACAGGTTTTCCATTCCTCGGATCATCCTAGTGGCCCTTCTTTGTACTGTTCCAGTTTGAATTCCTCCTCCTTAAACATGGGAGACCAGAAGTGCACACAATATTCCAAATGAGGTCTTACCAATGCCTTACATAACGGCACTAACACCTCCTTATCTCTACTCTAAATACCTCGCCTAATGCATCCCAAAACCGTATTAGCCTTTTTCACGGCCATGTCACATTGGCGGCTCATAGTCATCCTGTGATCAACCAGGACTCCGAGTTCCTTCTCCTCTTTCCTTACTTCCAGCTGATGTATCCCCAGCTTATAACTAAAATTCTTGTTATTAATCCCTAAATGCATAACCTTACACTTCTCACTCTTAAATTTCATCCTACTACTATTACTCCAATTTAGAAGATTATCCAGATCTTCCTGTATGATATCCCGATCCTTTTCTGAATTGGCAATACCTCCCAACTTTGTGTCATCCGCAAACTTTATTTGCACACTCCTACTTTTGGTGCCAAGGTCAGCAATAAAAAGTTTCAATAATATTGGTCCCAAAACAGATCCCTGAGGAACTCTGCGAGTAACCTCTCTCCAGCCTGACAGTTCACCTTTCAGTATGACCCGCTGTAGTCTCCCCTTTAACCAGTTCCTTGTCCACCTCACAATTTTCATATTTCGCCCCATCTTTTCCAATTTAACCAATAATTCTCCATGTGGTACTGTATCAAATGCCTGACTGAAATCGAGGTAGATTAGATCCCGCTGCATTACCTTGATCTAAAAAAATCTGTTACTTTCTCAGAGAAGGAGATCAGGTCGGTTTGGCAGGATCTACCTTTTGTAAAACCATGTTGTAATTTGTCCCAATTGCCATTAACCTCAATGTCCCTAACTACTTTCTCCTTCAAATTTTTTTCCAAGACCTTGCATACTACAGATGTCCAGCTAACAGGCCTGCAGTTACACGGGTCACTTTTTTTCCCTGTCTTCAAAAGAGGAACTATCTTGGCAATTCTCCAGTCAAATGGTACAACCCCTGAGTTTAGAGAGTCATTAAAAATTTTTGCTAATGGACTTGCCATTTCATGTGCCAGTTCCTTTAATATTCTTGGATGAAGATTATCTGGGCCCCCCGATTTACTCCCATTAAGCTGTTCGAGTTTGGCTTCTTCCTCGGATTTGGTAATAGCTACCTCCATATCCTTATTCCCATTTGTTAGGTTCCCATTATCCCTGAACTCTTCATTAGCCTCATGAAAGACTGAAGCAAAATCTTTATTTAGATATTGGGCCATGCCTAGATTATCCTTAACCTCCACTCCATCCTCAGTGATTAGCGGTCCCACTTCTCCTTTTTTTGTTTTCTTCCTATTTATATGGCTATAAAACCTTTTACTATTGGTTTTAATTCCCTTTGCAAGGTCCAACTCTACATGACTTTTAGCCTTTCTCACTTTGTCCCTACATGCTCGAACCTCAATAAGGTAGCTTTCTTTGCTGATCCCTCCCATCTGCCACTCCTGGTATGCTTTCTGCTTTTTCTTAATCACCTCCCTGAGATGCTTGCTCATCCAACTTGGTCTAAAACACCTACCTATACATATTTTCTCCTTTCTTGGGATACAGGCTTCTGATAGCTTCTGCAACTTTAACTTAAAATAATCCCAGGCCTCCTCCACCTTTAGATCCAGAAATTCTTTAGTCCAATCCACTTCCCTAACTAATTTCCTTAATTTATTAAAGTTAGCCCTTTGGAAATCAAAAACCCTAGTCTCAGATTTCTTTTTGTTTATCCTTCCATTTAGTTTGAACTGAATTAGCTCATGATCGCTCGAGCCAAGGTTGTCCCCTACAACCATTTCTTCGATGAGGTCCTCACTACTCACCAAAACCAAATCTAAAATGGCATCCCCCCTCGTTGGTTCAGCAACTCTTGATGAAGGAATTCATCAGCTAGCACATCTAGGAAAATCTGAGCCCTATTATTATTACCAGCACTTGTTCTCCAGTCTATATCTGGAAAGTAGAAGTCTCCCATGATTACGCAGTTTCCATTTGTATTTACTTCTTTAAAACCATTAAATAGGTCTCTATCCATATCCAAATTAGAGCCCGGTGGTTTCTGTTATTCCTATAATATCTGGTTTCACTTCCTGGACCAGTCGCTCTACTTCCTCCATTTTGTTACCTAGGCTCCTCGCACTGGTGTACAAACAGCTTAATTTAGGCTGTTTGGCCTCACTCACATTCTTTACCCCATTTGGTACGGACACTGTCCCTCCAATATGACCTATTAGACTAGTATCCACTAGTAACCACTGTGTGGTTACTCTCTCTAGGATGCAGGAGATGGCAGTTAAGCTCCCATCTCTGGACACGGTGGACACTCGTAATTAATCAGGGAGTTTGCTGTCTAGTTCCATGTGGAAACAGAGGTTGGAGGTGGACAAAGGAGAGACTTGGGAGTCTACAGCTTACTGCTCTTACCCCACTGAGTGGGGCAGGGGGAGAATTCCAGGGCCATTGTGAGCCAGGGAGTCACACCCAGCCAGCCCTTTGTCCTGGTTAGGCCAGAGGTTTTAGGTTTTGAGCCCCCAGGACAAGGGGGAGGGGCAGGACTTGCTTTGGCCAAGAAGACTCGCAGTTGAAACCTGAAGTGCCAAAACTGCAATGGTGTGGAGCCAAAGACGTGGCATGATGGAGAATGTTGTCAATATACACCTGATATAGGATCGTTCTTGTTACTGATGTTAATTCTTGTAAGCGATGTACTATTGTTGCAGAGAATTGTAAAGGTATACAATGTGCATGATCTTACGGAAATACCATGGAATCTGTCAGGAGATGTACCAAAGGACAGATGGTATGTAAAAGGACATTGTGATGGAGCTATTCCATGGTTAATGCTTGTAACTGGTCTTGGAACTTCTTACAGGACAAAAAAGGTTCCAGCCAGAAGGTGCTGTGTGAAAAGGGAAACTGAGGCACGCCACCATTTTCTCTTCGTGGCTAAGTGCTAAGATGCCTACACGATTTGGGATGAGAATACTTGCATTCACACAATGTTAATTGTTGTTCAGAGAATTGCCAGAGGTGGCCTGGATAAATTCACTATTTTCCTCAGCTCTGGGCAAAATCACCTGACACACGTAGGGATCATGCTGCAACAGCAGATCCAAGTAGCTGTGGTTCTTGCCAAGTTTTGCCTTGGGTTGGTGAGACGGTGCAAGGACGTGGCTATCTCTAGGACAGACCTTGCTGTAATGAAGCCTATTTTAGGCAAACTGGGTTCTCATACAGTCATCCAGCTCTCTACTGTTGTTTCTACCATTGGGTTAGAACATGTGATGACACAGAGCCAAAACATGGGGAGGCCTGTGATGTCTTCAGTGATGTTTCTAGCATCCCTTCCTGTATCAATTTTGCGTTGGGGGGTGTCACGTTACTGAATTTTAGGGAAGCAGCCAGATCACTGCTGCACCCATGGGGGAAGAGGGTTAGCCCCAAAAGTGGCACAAAGGGGGCCACGTGAGGCGTCAAACAAAAGCTTATTTTCTACTGGTTCTGTATATGCTCTTCATATATCTGTATAATGTCTGTATGTGGAGTTATGAATATGTACTCTGTATGGAGACTGGAAGTTTCTCTGTAGGTGGTTGAGTAATGGGCCAGGAATGTTTGCCTATGGACATGCTAATGAGCAAGTCTCCAGGGAACAATGGATCTCTGGAGGCCAAAGACACACCTGGCCACTGGCCATGTGACTCTAGCCAGCTTGGAAGAAACCTGGAAGGAGGTAGAAATAGCCAAATTGGCCGACTCCATCTTGGTCTTCAGATCTGCTTCTGACGCCAGATGCGGCCTCGCAGGGAATCACGAGCCGGGAAGAACTGCGGACCCATCCTGGCATAGGATGTGCACCAAGGACTTTTAAGCCAGCAGCTATAATATCTCTGCTGCAAGCCTGCATCGAGAACTGGGAGATTCGATGCATGTAATGTATGATACTTTAACAACCTTACTCTCGTGCTTTTCTTTCTTGTCGTAATAAACCTTTCGATGTTAGATTCTAAAGGATTGGCTCAGCGTGATTTGTGGGTAAGATGCAGAGTGTAAATTGGCCTGGGAACTGTGGCTGGTTTCTTGGAACCGGACAGAACTTGTTCGGGGTAGGTGAGATTGGGTTCTAAGACCCCTCGCCTGTGTATGAGGCCCAGGGCCATCTGGGGCATGGCTATTGCTGGGGTGTGGGAGGGGTTTTGCTCGTGAGGCTTCAGGCAGGCAGCTGAAGCGCTCTGTGGGACTGGTTTATGGCCTGTTTGGGAAGGCCTCCAGTCTGGGGGCTAGAGAGAGCCCCGAATTTGAGGAATTCACCCTGAGCGGATGCCCTCAGCTGTGCCCAGAACCGGCCCGGTCCGTGACACCTGTGACCCCAGGCTCATCAGTTAAACGTGTACACTGTTACATCCAAGTCATGCCCAGTTAATTTTAAGGTGGCTTTTTAGGAGGAAAGAATGTCCAGTAAAGACTTGCCTGAGACAACTGAACTCACTCTCCAGTGAGGTCTTCAAAATTTTAACTTACTATATGAGGGTCTGGTGCAGAAGATTAACTCTCCGTGCCAGCGAGACCCAAACAATAGTCTGTATTTGATAGCAAGCAGCTAATCAGAAGTTTACTGCTTCCTTGTTTGTTTTGTAATTTTCATCTCAACTGAACGAGTGGCAGGCGGAGGAGTGTGATCCCTCACAGGAAA
>CM064334.1:13144897-13167656 GCA_032595735.1 Pelochelys cantorii
CCGTTTAAAGTGCATTCCTTGCAGCTCTCTGCTTTTCGAGGTGGGGGAGGCTGTGTGTGATCTCCCTGCCCCCAGCCCAATCCTCAGCTCCTGTTGGCAGGAAGCAACTAGCCAATAAGAGCTAAGAGATGGGCCGAGGGCATGGGGACAGTACAAGCCTGTTCCCTCTCCGGGAGCTGAGAGCCTTGTGGAGGGAACAGCCTGCAGTTTATAGTGATCTGGGGCTACAGCAGGCAGAGAGCGCAACCTGCCTTGGAGGTGCTGCAGGGCAGCTGGCCAGGAGACACTCAGGTAAGTGCCTCCCAGCCAGAGCCTGCCTCTGACACCCTAGCCCCTCCTGCACTCCAACTATCCTAATTCTTTGACCCAGGTCACAACCCCTTCCTTCACCTTCTACCTCTCAGACCTCTCACCATCTCTTGCACCCCAGTCCCTTCACCTCTGTGGCCTTCTGCACCCATCCTGCATCCTAGACCCTTCATGTCTTCCACACTCTTGACCACTTTCCACAATCTTGGAGTGGCCCCCCCACCAAAAGTTGTCCACTCCTGCACTAAAAAGAAACATTAAATGATAGCAAGCTACTCGTATTTGAAAGATTGGTGGGAGACAAGTAAGACATGCGTTAAGTTACTTGAAATATGCTGCATAAGATAAGCTTTTTGAGGTAGTATGCGAATAACAAATATTTAGCTGAAGTGATAGACATACAGTAAATATTGTATGGCTTATTGATTATAGATAAAAACAGTCAAATATCAAAAATCTCAGTTTGGCCCACAGTGTTATCCAACTGCATAATAAATGGAATTTTACATCGGGGTGGGGAATAGCAGCGGTGCGAACTCGTGCCTCAGCTGCACAGCAAGACTGCTGCATTAAACATTAAAAAGGTCGTAGAGCAGTTTTTAAACTAAGAGGTGGGGGAAAGCCGATAGGTGCGGGGGAGCACCTGGATCGGACGGAGACTTCTCTTACACGAGGCTCCATAGGTAGGGATTCCCTAGAAGTTAGTCAGATAGGGAACGTGGGAAATAATATATGGGCAAGATCAGATGTGAAACAATCGTGCATAAAAAAATCCAATGTGTCTGTGAAAGGCGGACATATAAATAGTGGTAGTTTTCTAACATGCTTTTACACTAATGCTAGGAGTCTGTCTAATAAGATGGGTGAACTGGAGTACCTCATATCAAAGGAGGAAGTTGACATAATAGGCATCTCAGAAACATGGTGGAATGAGGACAATCAGTGGGACACTATCATACCGGGATATAAATTATATCGGAAAGACAGAACAGGTCGTGCGGGTGGCGGAGTGGTACTATATGTGAAGGATAATATAGAATCAAATGAAGTAAAAATCCTAAAGGAATCAAAATGTTCCATAGAATCATTATGGATAACAATTCATTCCTCTAATATGAATATGGCATTAGGAATATATTACCGACCACCTAACCAGGACAGTGATAGTGATGCTGAAATGATAAGGGAGATTAGAGAGGCTACCAAAATAAAAAACACAGTAATAATAGGAGATTTCAATTATCCCCATATTGATTGGGTGCATGTCACCTCAGGACGGGATTCAGAGATTAAATTTCTTGATGCCTTAAATGACTGCTTCCTGGAGCAGCTAGTACAGGAACCCACAAGGGGAGAGTCGATTCTCGACCTAGTCTTGACTGGAACGCAGGATCTGGTCCAAGAGGTAACTGTTACTGGACCGCTTGGAAATAGTGACCACAATATAATAACTTTTAATATTCCTGTGTTGGGAAGAACACCGCAGCGGTCAAACACTCTGGCATTTAATTTCAAAAAGGGGAATTACACTAAAATGAGGAAGCTAGTTAAACAGAAACTAAAAGGGAGAGTAATTAAACTAAAATCCCTGGAAGCTGCATGGGAACTGTTTAAAGACACCATACTAGAGGCCAACTTAAATGTATACCCCAAATAAAAAAACACAGTAAGAGAGCCTAACAAAGAACCACCATGGCTAAACAGCCATGTTAAACAGGCAGTGAGAGAGAAAAGGGCAGCTTTTAAAAAGTGGAAGTCAAATCCTAGTGAGGAAAATAGAAAGGAACATAAACACTCCCAAATTAAGTGTCATAATCGTAGTAAGAAAAGCCAAAAAAGAGTTTGAGGAACAGCTAGCCAAAAATTCAAAAAATGATAGTAAAATGTTTTTTAAATACATTAGAAGCAGGAAGCCCGCTAAAAAAGCAGTGGGGCCCTTGGATGATAAAGATATAAAAGGAGCGATCAAGGAAGACAGTGCCATTGCGGAGCGATTAAATGATTTCTTTGCTTCAGTCTTCACGGCTGAGGATGTTACAGAGGTTCCTAAATCTGAGCCAGCCTTTTTAGGTGACAAATCTGAGGAACTCACTCAGATTGAAGTGACATTAGAGGAGGTTATGGAATTAATTGATAAGCTGAATAGTAACAAGTCTCCGGGACCAGACGGCATTCACCCAAGGGTTCTGAAAGAACTCAAATGTGAAATTGCGGAGTTATTAACAGTGGTTTGTAACCTATCCTTTAAATCCACTTTGGTACCAAATGACTGGAAGATGGCCAGTATAACACCAATATTTAAAAAAGGCTCTAGAGGAGATCCTGGCAATTATAGACCGATAAGTTTAACATCAGTACCAGGCAAATTAGTAGAAACACTAGTTAAGAGTAAAATTGCAAGGCACATAGAAGAGCACGAATTGTTGGGCAAAAGTCAGCATGGTTTCTGCAGAGGGAAGTCGTGTCTAACTAATCTGTTAGAATTCTTTGAAGGGGTTAATAAACATGCGGACAAGGGGCACCCAGTGGATATAATATACCTAGATTTCCAGAAAGCCTTTGACACGGTCCCACACCAAAGGCTATTTACGTAAATTAGGTGGTCATGGGATAGGAGGAAAGGTCCTTTCATGGATCAAGAATTGGTTAAAAGACAGAAAACAAAGGGTGGGAATAAATGGTAAATTTTCACAATGGAGGAGGGTAACCTAGTGGTGTTCCCCAGGGGTCAGTACTGGGACCAATCCTGTTCAACTTGTTCATCAATGATCTAGAAAATGAGTAAGCAGTGAGGTGGCCAAGTTTGCAGATGACACAAAGTTGTTCAGGCACAGTCAAAAGCAAAAGGGATTGTGAAGAACTACAAAAGATCTCAGCAAACTGAGTGATTGGGCAGCAAAATGGCAAATGAAATTTAATGTGGGTAAGTGTAAGGTAATGCATGTTGGAAAAAATAACCCAAATTACACGTACTACATGATGGGGTCAAATTTAGCTACGACAGATCAGGAAAGGGATCTTGGAGTTATAGTGGATAGTTCTATGAAGACATCCACGCAGTGTGCAGCGGCAGTTAGTAAGGCAAATAGGATGTTAGGAATTATTAAAAAAGGGATAGATAATAAGACAAAAGATATCATACTTCCCTATATAAAACTATGGTACGCCCACATCTCGAGTACTGCGTGCAGATGTGGTCTCCTCACCTCAAAAAAGATATATTGGCATTAGAAAAGGTTCAGAAAATGGGCGACTAAGATGATTAGGGGCTTGGAAAGGGTCCCATATGGGGAGAGGCTAGAGAGACTGGGACTTTTCAGTTTGGAAAAAAGGCGATTGAGGGGCGATATGATAGAGGTATATAAAATCATGAATGGTGTGGAGAAAGTGATTATAGAAAAATTATTTACCTTTTCCCATAATACAAGAACTAGGGGACACCAAATGAAATTGATGGGTAGTAGGTTCAAAACTAATAAAAGGAAATTTTTCTTCACACAGCGCACAGTCAACCTGTGGAACTCCTTGCCCGAGGAGGCTGTGAAGGCCAGGACTCTATTAGGGTTTAAAAAAGAGCTTGATAAATTTTTGCAGGTTAGGTCCATAAATGGCTATTAGCCAGGGATTAAAGTATGGTGCCCTAGCCTTCATAACAAGGGCAGGAGATGGATGGCAGGAGATAAATCACTTGATCATTGTCTTCTGTTCTCCTTCTCTGGGGCACCTGGCATTGGCCACCGTCGGCAGATGGGATGCTGGGCTCGATGGACCTTTGGTCTGACCCAGTATGGCCATTCTTATGTTCTTAAGACTTTGAGCCTTGGCACCCCCTGAGGGGAAGGAGCATGTTTAGGATTTGTGTCTTTTTTAAATTTTCTCTTTTTGGGAGCCGGGGGTGGGTTGTTTTTTGTTTTATGCGGCCCAACTGATTTTTTTTTTTGTGGGTCACTGGCTCCTGACGGAAAAAAGGTTTGCTACCCAGAAACTGTCTGCAAAAATTAAGCAGAAGAAATTGAGAGAATTCTTTATTTACAAAACAAAACTTAGACTTTCTAAACTCTTGAAATAATAAATTACCATGTGTTGCTGTAATATTTTGGAGGGATGAGGAATACATTTATTTAGCACTGCATAAATTTTCAAAATTAAAGGATGAATAGCAAAATTATAATCCAAGTTACTGGTGTATTTAGGATACCACAATTCTGTCAGAATACTTGTATAAAAAGTGAAACTAACAGCAATTAGTTTGGGAGAGGAAGCAGGGAGAGAACAAATTGAAATAGTTCTTTATATTTGTCTTCAGCAAGAGAGAGGCAATATATCAAGGGAGGCTTTTAAAAATTCTAGCATGCATTCAAGCTTCTTCATGCAATATCTTAAGGCGTACCCAGTTTTATGATCGAGCTAACCTCAACTCCCAGAAACAAAAAGTTTTGCTCATAACAATGTTTAATTTTTCTAACAAAGCTTTGGTTAAACAATCTGTTCCAATTGGGAGATAGAAAAACAAGTGACTAAACTCCATGGCTGCGTCTAGACTGGCATGATTTTGCGCAAATACTTTTAACGGAAAAGTTTTTCTGTTAAAGGTATTTGCGCCAAAGCGCGTCTAGATTGGCACGGAGTTATCGTTATAACGATGCGCTTTGGCACAAAAGGGCGTCTACATTGGCGACGCGCTTTTGCGCAAAAGCTGAAGCCCGGAACCATTTTGAAGAGGGCAAAAGGGCACCAGCCCTTTCCGGGGGCGGGGCTGGAGCTCCGTTCAGACACGTGCTTAAAGGGGTCTCGCCGGACAGCCGTTTGTCTCCTACTCCGTGCGTTAGGACCTCTGGCAGGGACTGACAGCCATAGCAGGTTTGGTGGTTGCCCTCTGCCTTTTGCCCCCGACTGCTTTTTCTTCCTGGTTTTGGTTTCTTGTGCCTTGCTTTGTCTGCCATGGAACCAGGGGTGGCCATGTGCCTGCTCTGGCCCCTCTCGGCCATTTTCGAGTGCTTGCAACTGGTGCCCTCGTGTTCCAGGACCAGGAGGCGCAGATCGCCTGGGACTCCCTCACCAGGGAGGCCATGCAGTTGCTGTGGAATCCCCACCCCACCGTGGAGAGGCCACTCTGGAGACTGGACACCAGTACAGACTGGTGGGACCGGCTGGCCCTTGGGCAATGGGACGACCAGCAATGGCTCCGGAATTTGCGCATGCGAAAGCGGACGTTCCTGGAGCTGTGTGCCTGGCTCACCCCCGCGCTCCAGAGAGCCACCACCCGGCTGCGTGCACCCATCCCCATGGACTAGAGGGTCACCATTGCCGTATGGAAGCTGGCCACCCCGAACAGCTACCGATCGGTGGCACACCAGTTCAGGATGGGCAGATCCACCGTCGGTGCTGTCATCATGCAGGTAAGTCCTCGGGGGGTGGTGGGGAGAGGGTGCTGCACTCCATGCCCAGGGGCAGGAAAGACTCCAGGCTGGGGCGATGAGGAATGAACTGTCACCGAGGGGTTTGGGCCATCCCTCCCTTGCCCAGGCCTGCTGGTGGGGGGGCAGGTGGTCCGTGGGTGAGGGGGCCCTGGTGTGTGTGTGTGTGAGGACAGAGGGCATCACGGGAGGGGTGGGAACCCCCCAAGGGAGCACGCACTCACCCTGCCTGATGTGATGCGTTCCCCTGTGTTTCTGTGCACCCATCTGCAGGTTGTCCGTGCCATCAATGACGTCCTGCTCCAGCGAGTCATCCGCATGCGGGACAAGGAGGCTATGGTGGCCGGCTTCACTTCCCTGGGGTTCCCCAACTGCGGGGGAACCCTGGATGCAACCCACATCCCCGTCCGTGACCCGGAACATGGAGCGGCCCATTTCATAAACCGCAAGGGGTACTTCTCCAACGTACTCCAAGCCCTCGTGGACCACTGTGGCCGATTCCTGGACATTTCTGCGGGCTGGTCGGGCAGGGCACACGATGCCCGCATTCTCAGAAACTCTGGCCTGTTTGGCAGGTTGGAGGCGGGCACTTTCTTCCCCCAGCGGGAATTTACTGTTGGGGACATGCCCATGCCCACGTGTATTGTGGGGGACGTGGCCTACCCCCTGCTGCCCTGGTTAATGCGGCCCTACACGGGGCGGACAGACCACAACCGGGCACGGTTGAACGACCGCCTCAACTAGGCCTGCAACCAGGTGGAGCGCACCTTCGGCCGTCTGAAAGCACGGTTTCGCTCTTTGCTCACCCGTCTTGAGATGGGTGAGCGGAACGTCCCCAAGGTAGTGGCTGCGTGCTGTGTGCTCCACAACATCGTGGAGCGGAAGGGGGAGGCCTTCCTCCCGGCATGGACGGCAGGTGCGGGCCAGGCCTTCGAGCAGTCCCACACAGCTGCCGTCCGCCAGGCACACCATGATGGGGTGCGCATCCGGGAGGCCCTGACGGAGATGTTCTCCCAGGCCCCACAGTAGGGTCTCCTCTGTCTCCCTTTATATCTCCCTCCCATCCCCAACCCTTCCCTCCTCCCCTCCCCTTACCTCCCAATAAACAACACAGTTTTTTTTTAAATAACGTCTTGAACTTTTTACTTAACAACGGGGACGTAAGGTGGGAGGAGGGAGGGGTCTCTGAACTGGGAGGGAAAGGAGGGAGCTACTGCTGGGAGGAGTGGCCCGTGCGACCGCCTCTGCGGGGGCGGACCACTACACGTGGGTCAGGCTGCTTCGGGGCAGGCAGCACGGGGAGGTGGGCAGGATGGGGTGCATCAGGAGGAGGAGGCATGGCGGGAGCAGGAGGGGCAGGAGGAGGGGGTATGGTGGGAACAGGAGGGGCAGCAGGAGGAGGGGGAACAGGCATTGGCATGGGAGGGATGGCGGGTGCATGGGGCAATGCCATGCCATAATGCACAGCATGTGTGCAGTAAGGGCGGTGATGGCATCGCCGATGCGCTCGCACTGAGCCTGGAAGCGACCCCAGGCCTGCTGGCGCCACTCCAGGTCCACATCCACCCGGCGTGTGGTGGCCGCCTCAATCCTCTCGATGGCCTGGACGTGCCGCCAGAGGAATTGGTCCCGCTACTGGACCCGCCGGCTCGTTGCCTGGGCAGTTGGGGGTGCTGCGTTCCTGCTTGGTCCCACTGCAGGGAACAGAGGAAAGGATAGATCAGTCAGGCAGCCCAGCCACCGTCCCCACACCCCATGCCCTCCGCCCCTGAGCCCAGGTGACACCACAGTACGGTGGCTTGGGTCCACTCGTTCTCCCCCTGTGTTGTATGTTTGCATACAGGACCGCCCCCAGAGTAGGGTGCTCCTTCATGTATCGTAACCATCGGTCTGTGTCCTGGCCCCTTGGGTGTTGTGTGTGTGTGTGTGTGTGTGTGTGTGTGTGTTGAGTTAACCTGTGGAACTCCCTGCCGGGGGAGGCTATGAGGCTTTGGGCGAATCAATGGTGTTTGACAGGGAGCAAGATGAATCCCCACACAGTGCCTGGGAGCACATATAGCAGACGTGGTCTGGGCTCTCAGATCCCCATCACGTGGATGTCTCCTGGACGGAACCAGGGGTGACTGGGGAGTGTACCATCTTTGCAGCAAAACTCAGGTGCCCTAGGGCCAGCCCAAGCGCTTCCCCCCTTCCCCTCCCGCTAGCCCTCACGCACGTAGCCCAGGGACATGTGTGGCCGCAGTGGGGACTTCCCTCGGGGGGCCAGCCAAGGCACCGGGAGCAGGCGAGGGGCTCAGTGGGGGCTACGCTCACAGCGATGTGTTGCTGCGGTTTTCCCGGGAGCAGCTGGCTGTGCCGCACAGCCAGGCACGGAACGGTGTGCTGTTCTGTGTGCTGCACCCTTCGGCAGGTGTGGGCTCTGGCCTGAGCCCCTGGGGCCCTGGCTAGTTCCAGCCGGCATCCACCCTTCCCCCCTGGTCCGGATATGTGTGAGCAGCACGGTCCCAGGCGTGCCCTGGAGCTGCCTGCCGCGGCCACATGCCGCTCGGTCACCAGGCTGTACGTGGTTGCACGTGGTGCATACTGGTAATGCTACACAGCGTGCAGCTCACGCTGCCTGAGTGACGCTCCCTCCCCCTCTCCCCCCAGGCGCCTGGCTCCCCCCCGCCCTTGTGAGTGCAAAGTGCAACACTCACCAGTGTGGATCCTTCCCCGGCCTCCGATGACGCACGGGAGACGTCCGGGCTGCCTGAGAGGACCTTGAGCTGGAGGGTGACACTGCTCCCCTGGTCCTCGTCGTCCTCTGACCCAGGGGGCAGCTCTGTGTCATCCCCCCCCTCGCTGGGCCTGGTGACGGGGGGGCGCCTGCAGGTGTCGACTGGCACCGAGGGTCCCTGGGGTGCTGCGCAAGAGGGCTTCTTCCTGAGCGGGAGCGTCAGAGTTCCTGCGCAAGAAGCCCTGATTTCATACATTGGAACGTCAGTGTACTTGCGCAAGAACTCGTGGCCAGTGTAGACAGGCAGCAAGTTTTTGCGCAAATGTGGCCGCTTTTCCGCAAGATCGCACCAATGTAGACGTAGCCTCTGCGTGTCTGTGCAGTGCCCCAAAGGCAAGGGAACTTCACCCTCCCTCCCAGTGCAGGTTAGCTGAGCTCCTGGCAGGCCTAGTCTGTCCTGGGCTAGGGCAGTAGGAAAGTTACAGGGCTGCCAGCCAGCATACAGGTGCACTCTGCTCTTATACACAGCGTATGCCTGCTCATTTTGGGACCTGTCTTTGTTGGGCTGAAATTTGGCCCAGCCTCTGCCTGCTGTTCAGATGCTCCGTTAGTAGGATTCTTTGTGCCTTTACGTCTCCAGGGCAGCCACTGACCACAAAGTTGATAACACCACGGAGATCCTCCGAGAGTGGCTGAAGAATGTGCAAAAACTGTATCACTATATGGAGTGGCGGCGTATGGAGGAGCCTCAGTGAGTATCGTAGCCAGTGATTTCCTAAGCGGTGTGGGGGTTTCAGTGTCAAGATTATAGACCGTGTTAATCTTTAAGCCAAAGGATGTAACAGAGATACGGTACGTTAAATGACTAAAAGGATTGTTGCAGGATTTAAGCGCTTAAGCACGTCTTTAACTTCTGTGGGACTGCTCACGTGTTTAAAGTTTAGGATGTGGCCCGGTGGGGAGCTGTCAGCAGAAAGCAGTCCTGTTCAGCCACGTAGCATCTGAGCCTGGTTCTCGGACACCCAAAAATTCTCCCTGGAAGGTACAACAAATTTCAGGTTGGTTCCTTATTTTCCAGTGCCCTGAGGGAATCCTGCTCCAGTTCCCAGTCCTTGTCAAAACTCTCTCCCGGGCTTTAAATATTCAGCAATTTTCAATCCAGAGAATTAGTGCAAGCCCCGGGAAGGGAATGTTGAGGGAAACTATCATTTACTTAAAGGGACTGTACTGACTTTAAAGAAGATCATAGGAATGTGAGGCAGGAAGGGACCTTGAGAGGCACTGAGGCAGGACCAAGTAAACCTAAATCAGTGGTCTCCAACCTTTTTACACCCAAGATCACGTCTTAAATGACAGAACAAGCCAAGATCTACCTCCCCGCCCCTTCCTTGAAGCCCCGCCCTCGCTGTTCTCCTCCTCTCCATCACTTGCTATCCCAAACCCCTTAAACTGCTGCTTTTTTCCCCCAATTCTTCTGTAGGAAGAAGTTTTTCCAACATTTGGCCTGTCTAGACTTGACCAAATGTCAGAAAAAAACCTTCTTTTGGAAGCCCCCTTATTCCTCGTGGAAAGACCGAAAGATCATGTTTGCTCTTCTACTAAAAGAAGTGGAAGAACAAATGCATCCCTGGATGCAGAAAAGTTTTTCTGGGGTATCTCCGGAATCCTGAAAAACTCCTGCAGTCTAGACGTACCCTCGCTGGGTTGAGACAGGATGTGTAGGCTTCGGGGTGGGAATGAGGGATTTGGGTGCAGGAAGGGGTGAGAGGTGCAAGCTCTGGTAGGAAATCTGGATGCAGGAGGAAGTGGATAAGGGAACGCTGGCTTGGGGAGGGAATTCCAGGCCGGGCAGTGTTGGGGTCAGATGTAGGGTACTCAGTAAGGCACAGACTTCTGGATGTGAGGGTTCAGGAATTTGGGTTGGGGTATGTGAGGGAGTCAGGGCAGGGGGTTCCAGTGTATGATAGGCTCAGATGTAGGGTCTGGGGGAAAGGGGAGTGCAGGTGGCTGGGGAGAGGGGGGAGGGGACGGGGGGAGTCGGGGCAGAGAGTCTCCTGCTATCGCCTCCTTCCAGGATTCTCCCCCCCCGCCCCCCAGGGAAGTGGGCGCGTGCCTCCTGCAGTGCAGCCAAAGCCCCGTGGGCGCCTGCCCCCGGGCCAAACCCCCTCTCCCACGGCACAGCCAACCCGCGATGGGGCCAAACCCCCGCGGGTGCCTGCCCCGAGCCAAACCCAGGGGCCGACCCCCACTCCCACGACACAGGGAAACCCCTGCGCTCGACTCACCCCTCCAGCGCCAGCGGCGCAGGGAAGCCGCCGCACTCCTTCTCGAGGGCCGAGGCCCCCTCCCCCAGCATGCAACAGAGCTGTGGGAGGAGAGCAGCTGTGGGAGGGGAACCCCCGGAAGTGACGTGGGCTTCAGACAGGACTTCCGTCCACCCCGCAGGAAGCCGGCACTACACTAGAGGTAGGGAGTGGGGCTTCTCGGGGGTGAGGGGGAAATGAGGGGGTGGGAGTGCCTGAACGCCTCGCGATCGACCGGTCGAGGCCTCGCGATCAACCAGTCGATCGCCATCGACGGGTTGGTGACCACGGACCTAGATCATCCCTTGCCGGTGTTTGTCCAACCTGCTCTGCAAACTTTCCAATGGTGGGGATTCTAGAACCTCCTGTGGAAGCCCATGCCAGAGGCGAATTACCATTCGAAAGTTTTTTCTGATGTCTAACCTTGCTGCAGATTAAATCCATTACTACTTGCCTTTATTTTTGTCCAACCTTCTTTAACACCCATATTAAAGAACAAAACATAATGAGTCAGAAGATTTTGAAGAATGTAATTTAATTTCCACTCTTCATAATGTGTTTTATACTTTGTTGCTTTTCTCCCAGGCTGAGCAAGGACTGAGAATTCACATTTCCATGCAGTCACCCTTGCATTCAGCGTCTTGCACAGCATAGTGCTTTGGAGTTCGTCTTACAAATCCTGCAGGGGAATGTTTGTTTTATCTTCAGTAGCAAACCCCTTTCCACTGGATTTTTTTATTTTAATCTTGGAAACTTCCTCATTTGGGTTTTGTGGGGTTTTTTAAAGGTTGTTTTTTTACCAAATCTGAGTTTTTTCGGCACCTGCTCCTCAGCTGTTGTAAATTGGCACACTCCGCAGAGGTCAGTGGAGTCCCATCTGCTTATATCCCCTGAGGGTCTGGCCCTGAGTTTTTTACTCTCTCCCACATCCTCCTCAGTAATGAAGATTCTGTTCTTAAAACATGAATCAGCTTTGCTCTGTTGACTTTAATAGATCACAGCCAGTTTGCAGCAGCAGAGAATCTGGCACAGATGACTACAACTCTGGTAACAAGTTTCCAGTTTTCCATCATTATTGGTGCTGTTAGCTGAGAAAAGACAGTAAGGAAAAGAAAACCAAGATGAAAATATGATCTACAGACGTCCTGGTAAATAATGGGTAGAGTGAAAACAAAACGCAGAGCAGGAAAATATCTCTTGGATGACTTGGCAGGAAACCTGGGAAGCTGGAGCCGTTCCTGATGATGCACCGTTCATCTCAGTGGTGGGCTTCCTGAAGCTCATTGGGGCTTTGTGTGTGTCCCGTGAGACATTTTGTTTGTCCTTGCCCATGCACAGGGCTGTCAGGTCCTGCTGGTTTTCAGCCATGTAGTTTTTTCCCTATCGGTATTACTAGCATGACACGCACATGAAGTAAGGGCACATGAAGGGAGGTGCGTGCTAATTGCACCCAACGTTGTGAGAGACGTGTGCTCCCTCTGCATCCAATCAGAGCACTGCTACGGTTCAGTCCCTGCACCCCACGAATTCTAGGTACACGAGCTCAATTACCAAAACTACCTTATCCCGGGAGACTGTCCTGGTTACGACAAACTTGCAGCCCACAGAGATTGAGAGCCACTCGTGCGACCCACTCGCGAGCCTCGGATGCCCCTCGCTGGTTTATATGGAGAGAGAAAAGGCACTGAAAGATGTTTGCTCAACTTCCATCTAGTGCTGGGATACTTGTGGAACATTCAGGAATGATGATGATGGTTGTTTTATTTCATAGTTATTATTTTCCTTTAAAAAGACCAGAATTTGCTATGGCTCCCCCCCCAGTCCTTGTCATTGTCAGAGATCCGATCCGTGTATTAAGGCCACCTCAGCCTGAGTATTAGGTCTTATTTCCATCACTGGCACTGTTAGCAGCATTTCACAGGCAAATTAAACCCCGAACCACAACCCAGCCCACAATGATGGAAGATCCAGCTGGGAGGGGGACGCAGTGACCTGCTCAGAGGCCCGGCCTTAGGGCAAGGCGAGCAAGGTGGTTGCCTTGGGCCTCACTCTACCTGGCGCCCGGCTGCTCATTCAGTGCCCTGGCTGGGAGGCACCCGGCCACACACCTTGGGCCCCACAAACTCTTTGGCCAGGCCTGCCCGCTGATCTCCTGTGCTGGAGCCCTAGTGGACGCGAAAGATGTTCTCCGCTGGGGTGACTC
Source organism: Pelochelys cantorii (assembly GCA_032595735.1). Lineage (NCBI taxonomy): Eukaryota > Metazoa > Chordata > Testudines > Trionychidae > Pelochelys > Pelochelys cantorii. The sequence continues at coordinate 13,157,846 of CM064334.1, forward strand.
CACCCTCTCGCGCCACTGGCCCAGAGCTGCGGGAAGACGACAGACTGAACCCACCCTGTTTCCAGTGGAAGGAATCTGTCCCCTTGCTGGCAAAGGGCCTGTTCTAGTTGCTCTTGAGCCAATGGGAAAATTCCCATCGACTTCAACGGATTCCGTATCAAGAGAGCACTGTGTTGCCCGACAGCCCTGCCGAGGAGAGTCTTTGCCAGGCTGTGAGGGAGCCGGCTCCAGACCCTCCAGAAGGGGCGGGGCTTTGGTCGGAAGGGGCGGGGCTGGGGCTAGCCTCTCCCAGCCAGCCCTCATGCACCACCAGGGCTGCAAGGCGTGCGCTGTTGGGGGCTCTGGTGGCAATTTAAAGGACCTGGGGTCTGGCTGCTCGTGAGGTAACCGTGCACCCCTTTTAAATTGCTGGGCCCCCCCTCCGCCCCTGTCACTGGCAGCCCTGCAACAGAAAGGGGATTGGATTTATTTAAGGACCTGATACTGTGAGCTGCTCCCTACCCTCCTCTCCCGTTTACTTCAGTGGAAATGGAGGGTGCTCAGCACTTCGCAGGAGTGGTCTTGGAGGTGTGTTTGCAAATGTAGGTTTAGAGAGTCATGGAGTAAAACCTGGCCAGCTTGGATTGCTGCCAAGGGGTGTGTCTAGACTACAGGGTTTTTCGAAAAAAGTGGCCTTTTTTTGGAAAAAAATTCCCCTGCGTTTAGACTGCTGCTGCGCTCTTTCACAATTAAATAGAAGGAATACGGCAATTTTTTCAACCGTGGAAAACCTCATTTTACGAGGAATAATGCCTTTTTTCGAAAGTGCTCTTTCGAAAAACGGCGTTATTGAATGCAAACAAGGCTTTTTCGAAAGAGAGCACCAAGACTGCCTGGGTACTCTCTTTTGAAAAGGCGGCTCTCTTTTTCGAAAATACTGGTTGCTGTCTAGACACGCTCTTTCGAAAGAGGCTTGTAGTCTAGACGTAGCCAAGGAGCTGCGCAGGGATACAGCACAGAGCTCCATTAGCTGCTGAAAAGGGAAGATGGGGTCTCGCTGTATCGTTGGGGGGTACTTGTGTTCAGGTGGTTGGGTCAGCCCATTACAAAGAGTGGAGCTGTTCTGTGAATTTTTGGGGACGAGAGGACCTGAGATTAAGGCGCTGGTGAGGCTCTGCTGAAAAGGCAGGAATATTTTTGGGCTAGGAATTTGAAACGTCTCTCACTAAGAAACTGCTCTTTCTGCATTCTGAGGGCTATTACAGAACGACCCCGGATTATGCCCTGATCAGGGAATGGAAGAGGTTGGGCTGCTTTGCTGTCCCGATGGTTCACTCCACATTCCTCACTGACCTGAGCAAAGAGACCTCAGCCCAGCTGATGTTTTATCCTCCACACAGAGACTACATTTGGACCGTTGATGACATCATTGTCTTTGCCTTCTCCAGCTGCCAGGCAGGTCCGCTGGGGAGCTCGCGGGTAGGGAAGTCTGATCAGTGGTGATGTGCAAACTCCCTTCAGTTCAGGGGTTAATACTTGAATTCCACCCTGACTCACACCCCTCAAACCCAGTGCTCTTCAGTAACATATAGCCAGTGTGTTTCTCTGCTGCTGCATTCCTCAGAAACCTTTTTTAAACTGGGAGCCTCCGCTCTGGAGACAGTAGAGCCCTGGGCAGCAGCTGTGCCATCCTGCCATATGCTACCAAAGGGCCTCAGCTCTGTCTTCTCCTCTTCATGCTCCTTCACCTCCTCTCCCCTTTCCGCACCACCAGTTCTATCCCAGGCACCAAGCGCGTTCCCGCTTCTACTTCAGGTCCAATCAGGTACCAGAGAGGGTACCACGCGACCGAAGTCTCCTCTCAGAAGTAACCAGCCACTGACAATGAACAGCTCAGTTGTGGTTGAAGGAGCAGGGTTATTGGTTGAAATGTTTCTCTGAGTAATTTCAAACCACAGATAAATCCAGAGAGATGAGCTTTCGTGGGCAAAACCCACTTCATCCCATGATCAGCTGGAGAGGAATAACCGAAACCAAGTATTGTGTAACAGGGAAAAGAAGGAAAAAATACCAGTTGTAGGACCAGTGCTAATGAGGCTAATTAAGTGGTCTGGGAGTGTCCAAAACTTCGCTTTGGATGAAAATATGAGGCGTTAAATGCATGGAAGGCTGGCTTTATAATGCGACATCCACTTAATGTCTTGGTTCAAGCTCAGGGAAACAGTGTTATATTTGTAAATGCAAACCAATTCTGCACTAAGTGAGCAGCCATTCATCAGCTGGTGGGTGTGAGCAGGTCCCCCCACTGGCAGGTTTTCCCTTCCTGCACCTGGGACGGACTGGCTGGAGGGGCAGTTTACTCCAGGGCCCCCATGTGAGAGAGCTTGCAAAAAGAGTTGTAGCATTGCTCAGAGTGGGTCCAGCAACCCGTCCATAATGGGAGAGGGGAGACCAGAGCGAACCTGAGTGACACTGAATTCCCTTTTGTGTCCTCCGAGTGGGGAACTGGGGCCAGCCTTGTAGGACAAGAGCAGCCACTGTGGGCTGAATTCGCTCTCCAGGCTTACCCTCCTGTCCCCCCAGTGCCTCCCTTCAGTGTTTATGGATGTGGGGGGGCTCCATTTCAGATTTTGCTACACCCCCCCCCAAAAAAAAGCCCTGTCGTGAGGCCTTACATCCTTGCTCCCATAGTGAATCAGAACAAGCGTTTGTTTCTAAATGTCTGGAGGTGACCTATTAACACTGGAAATGCAGCAGCAGCTCAGGCAGTTTCTGCATTTGATGTGTGGAAATAATTTAATCTGCCTGCATTTTTTTGTTCTGCAACCCCCAACTTGCACAGAATCTGCCCAATTTCACGTTGCAGTTTCGGCCTAGTTTTATTGCAATGTGCTGTGCAAGTGTGCATGTGGGCTGTAGCAGGGTTGACTGTACACGGGGTTCGTGTGTCCACATACGGGACCAAATCCAGCTCTGCAGATTCCCATAAAACTCAATTGCTAATGGGAGGGCTCAGCCCGGTCCTTGGTTCCTGGCCAGGAGGGTGCTGTAAGCAGCGCAGTTTCCGGGCTGGAACTGGGATCTGTCTCCATGGCCCTTGTGCCCTGTACCTAGAACTGCCTGACTGTGTCAATGTAACTGGATTAGCCAGTTCTCTATCGGACATTCATATGAGAGGACATCCCAAAGCACCGGGCCTCCTGTAAAACACTCGCAATCCCCTGCCCAGGGTTCAGCCCCCGGGGGAGTATGCAGTAGCAGGCACAGGCGTTCCCACAATGCACCTGAAACAAGCCTCATGTGCGTGGCGAAGCCAGTCCAATAGACATGCAGTCGTGCTAGGAAAAGTGCCTGCCCTGTGAACGTGCTGAATGGTCGGAGCTGTGCCCCATCACATAAGCATGTATAGGAGCATGGGTATATTTTAAGGTGGTGTGGGCAATAACTTTTGCAGGGGGGGCAGTTCACAAATTTTGGTAGTGGTTGTAGGCAGGCTCTGGACCTCCCTGGAAAAAGCGGGGCCTCAGCAGAAAGCGGCAGGGTCTTGGGCAGAAGCAATGGCTCCCTCTAGGTGCCTGGTGCTCCCGCCAGCGGGAGGTGACTTTGTGCGCTCCCCTGTCCCCAGATCCCGATTACAAAAGGGAATGTAAAGGGACTGAAATCAGCAATGTATTTGTTTTTCTCTGACTTTGAGATCTAACATGAAGCTGGAGGTTGGTGTATTCTGACCTCCCCCCCTCCAATTTTACTCTTCCTTTCCCCTCCGTCGTATGGCAGGTTCTTGGCTGTGGAAAGCAGTGGTACTCTGAGCAGAATTTGGCTATGGAAACCAGTGGTACTTTGATAAACCATCTCTGTTTTTTGATGAGAGGAACTTAGGCTCAGAGAGTAAAAGGTGTCTGGTGCTCCCACCAGGGGGAGGTGACTTTGTGCGCTTAGTCAGACGCGAAGAGCACGAAATGGCTTCCCTGCGACAGAGCCGCGTCTTGGCCGTGCCCCCGTTTGGAGAGTGGCCCCCACACGCGGGCTCTGCTGCCTCCCACTGCACTAAGTCGCCGCTCCTAGCCACAGAGTCCTCGCAGCGCCGGCCGCCGCCCCTCCCGTGCTGCCCCGCGCCCCGAGCGGCAGTATCCTGGTTTCCCTGAAATCCTGCCACGCCCACAGTGTCAGTATCAGGAGCTACCTGAGGTAACCAGGATACTGATTACCTCAGGTAGCTCCCAGAACAGCCACCATGCCACGTCCTAGCTTCAAGGATGGCCAGGCAGCTCTGCATGCTGCCGCTGCACACAGGCACTGCCTTCAACGCTCCCTCCCAGTGACTGTGATGACCAGCCAAAGGGGACTGCAGTCTCAGCACTTGTGACAGGGTGCACACTGAAACCTCCCTAGCCATACCTGAGCCTATGCACCGGACATGCTGCTGCTTGATTCTGGAAGCCACACAGGGCTTGCCTGCTCTGCTGCACCACCAGACTTTTAGTAGCCCAAAACCTTGCAGATGGTTTTCAGTAGTTTCTGTGGGAGATCAAGGTCAGTTCTGGGAGATTTCCAGCCAATCCAGGAGGGTTGGCAACCCTAGAGAAAAAGGAAACTCCTCTGGCTCTCGCTTCCTGTGCGGCCAGGGAAGGTATCAGCACCCTAACTGGTCACTTTGTGCTATAACGAATCCCTAGCTATGACAACCAAGTAGTTTTGATGACCACAGCTTTGTTATCGTGAGGGTATAGTATATTTCTTCAACGTCACGTATTTAAGGTGCCTCTGCAACAGCCCTCGCATTTAAATGCCTGTACACGCCCATACATCCAGCCCAGAATCTTTGTCTTCTGACATTGTCTGGTACCGGATAAGTGAGAGAGAGTGAAGAGAACAGGATCCATTTCCTGTTTGCCAGGCACAGCGAATAAGAGTCAAAGCTTTAGGGTCCCCTGCAGCCTGCGGTTAGATCCCTGACCACCTTGGCTACTACTTACAGTATTCAAACTGGTATTGCTGATATCTAGCAGTGCTGTGGCACAGGTTGTTGATAGTGTTCCTGTTATCTTCCTGTTCTCTTTCGCAATCAACTGCTTTATGATCTTCAAAGAGCTATGTGCCATTTTGCAACTTACCTTTCTTTTATTTAGGAGACACACCAGTACCAACATTTACTCATTTGCACGTGATATAGTTTTGCAAGTGTTGTTAAAGATCCCAACTCAGAGATCAGGAACCTTTGCTGGGTGGGGGCAGCAGACCCACAGAAAAGTCAGCCAGGGGCTGTACTCAAGTGAGAAGCGCAACAAAAAACGGCCACTCTAACATGACCTCTCCTAAAAGGGAAAAAGACTCCTCACATACCTCTTGCACACCTTCGGCCAAGGGGGGGGGGTCCAGACTAGGAGACTGTGTGCTCCAGGTCCTCAAAGCTGGAGGGGGGAGCCCCCAAACCTCAGGAGCTGGATCTAAGCAAGCACCTCTGATGAATATCCTGCAAGACATTCTGTATTCATGAGTGGAACTGCTCAAGAGGAGTAAAATTAGTCACATTCACATTTTCAGCACCAGGGCTGTGTGGATTGCAAAATTTTAAAAAATCTAAACCTATTACATGTTCTGCTAATACTATTCATTAGGAATGTGAATGTTTAACCACTGGGGGCTTCGGAGCAGCTCCCTACCTGCCCCAGGCAAGGGACTGCTCCAGCCTGCCAGGATATGGGGGAACGACAGACAGAGGCTGTTTCCTTGGGCTGAGCAACCCATAAACAGAGGCTGCTCCCACAGGGTACTCTGGCCCACCACCAGGAGGAGCTGCTCCAGCCCATCCAGCGCAGGCAGTGCCTGTAGTGGGGAAGGGAGAAAGAGGTAGGGTGGCAGGCAGAGGCTGCTTTGGCTCAGCGGTATTATTTTCCAGTTCCATTTTAAAAAATGGAGAGTTTCGGTCCAAATTTCTTCCAAATTACAGTTTTCAATTCAGAAAATGGTTTTTCAATGCAGGAAAAGCTGCCTGCTGCAAAACTGTATGGGTATGTCTACACTATAGCACTAAGTAGAACTAACTTAGTTCGAATTAGTTAATTCGAACGAAGCTAATTCGAACTAGTGCATCTAGACCCAAAAACTAATTCAAATTAGCGTTTTGCTAATTCAAACTAGCATGTCCACATTGAGTGGACCCTGAACCGAAGTTAAGGCTGGCCAGGGACACCGTTCCTACCCCCTGGTTAATAGCACTCCATGGACCCGACCTCCATGCCTTTATCTAAAGTCTCTTTAAACTCTGTTATAGTTCTAGCCTTCACAGCCTCCTGTGGCAAGGAGTTCCACAGGTTGACTATTTGCTTTGTGAAGAAGAACTTTGTGAAGAAGAACTTAGTTCGAATTAACTAATTCGAATTAAGTTAGTTCGAATTAGTGCTGTAGTGTAGACATACCTTATGAGAATGTAAACTTTGCAATGTACCACTGTGGCTAGTCCTTAAGCTTGCCAAGGGTTGGTGAGGCAGTTTGCACAACAGAATGCTGATGGAAGGAGTGACTGTACCATTGCAACTGTTCCAGTGCAGCACTGACGATGGAGAGACATGCATACGGAAAATGCAATCTAATCTATGCACTCTTTATGACAATTGTGTCCATAGATTTTACAGGGGTGCTAAGGATTTCATATGAGGTTACACATGGAGATACAACCTTTGAGATTTGCAATGAATTGTGGAGTCCAAACTTTATCAATTATGTTTGCAGCCCAAATAAACATGCTGACGCGACATAAGCAAAATTAAGTATAATCACTGATACCAGAAAAGTGGCTAATTAGAGCTTAACTATTGTTCATTTTATTATCTATTAGGGATGTAACAGTGTAGTCAATTAACCAATAAGCAAAAGCTTGTAGGTTAATGCTCTAGACAACATGAATTCCCCAGTCCTGCCAGTAAATTTTTTCGCAGGCTGGCCAGCAGTCTGGCTCAGTTCCAGCTCACACCAGTTCTGGAAGCTTGGGCCCCTCCTACATGGGGGCTGCTGCCTCTTTCTCTGAGGCAGCCGCACAGGGTGATAGGCAGCCGGTCTGTCTAGAGAGATGTTTTTTAAACCCTTGCAGTCCATCTCCAGCCTGATAAAGAGGCAGCAGTGTGGAATGGCAAGGGGATCCTTGGGAATGTGGCCGGAGCACACCGGCTGCCAGCCCTGCCCGCCGGGGACTATAGACTAGTCGATTAACCAATAAAAATTAATGAGGGTACTTGACTTCAATTAAATGATATTTAACATCCTTATTGTCTATATGATACCAGGAAAGAAAAAACAAGTTTTCCCATTTGCTCTTTTTCTTTAAAGAAGGCCAAGAAATTGAGTTATCATCCTGGAAGACGTGGTCATGACTGGAAAACTCAAGCAATGACATCACAAAAGCCAACAGACTGAGAATAGATCAGTCACCTCTGACTTTGACGTCCTGATTTGTTGTACAATTCTCCAAAATGTTCATTAGTTATTGAAAAGTTTTTTTAAAACTGGGGATGTAAAATCCTGTTTAAAAGATTAACTGGTTAAACCAGGGGTTCTCAAACTTTGATACCACGACCCCCTAAAATGCTCAATGAATTTGTGTGACCCCCTGACCCTCACTGCCCTGGGTCGCTTCCTCCCCCCTTCTCACCAAACTCCTTGCCCTCCTGGGGTTCCTTCAAGGCGTTTGCAGTCCTCAACGCCCTTCCCCCCGTCTCTTTCTCCTCTGTGCCTCTTTTCCGCTCCGTGTCCCTTTGGTTCCTTCTCTCTCTCTTCTCCTCCGTCCTCCACTCCTCTCCCATGTGTCCTCTGCCTCCTCCTCTGACCCCCACATGCCCTTTTTTATCTCTGGGTCCTCTGCCTTGACCCAGACCCCCAGCCCGCTGCCTGAGGGACTCCGCCGTCTCCCAGCTGGGGAAGCATTCGGTCGCCCGGCAACCGTGCTCCGGCGCCGGCCTCACTCTCCCGCCGCCTTGCCTTCTCCTGCAGCTGAGATGTGCTCCTGGAGTCCCATGGCCCCGGCTACGCTGCGTGGCTTGCCGGCAGGTGCCTTCCGCCGCCCTACCGCTTTTCACGTCCCGGGGGAGAGGGGTCGCAAGTGAAAAACCGAATCCAGCTGCGACCCCCCTCTAAGTTGTTTGTGACCCCCCCTGGGGATCGCGACCCACAGTTTGAGTAACACTGGGTTAAACTACCCGTGGGCCTGGTCAGGCTGCTCTGGCCCATCTGCTTAGAGCCTGCCACACTGCGGGAAGAGGTTTGTTTCAGCCCAGCTTGCCTGGACTGCCCCCTCTGGTGTAGCCTGGCAAGGCTGCTCTGATCAGGCTGGGCACCAGGTAACTGGTTACCAGTACGCATCACCTAGTCTTTCAGGTCTTCATTATACATCATACAGAAGCAAACAAAACAGAACTACAAAAGGAAGCCCAACTAAACATTTTGAAAGAAACCTTTAACAGCCCTGTTATTGAAAAGTGATTCTTAGTGCACAGTTGCCAGTTCTAAAAGCCCTCCTTCCATCGTCTTAGAGACAATTACTTGCAAGTCTCTGACCACATTAGGGTTTGTAACCATGTTTAGAATGTTTTAAGTACTTCTCTGTGCTTGTGTAATTTCCTAAATATTGTTTTATGATGGTTTATTTTGTATGCTGCAAAAGGAACAGTAGACTTACAAAGCCATGCCATATAATGCCTTTTTGTAATGGCAACATTACTCGCACATGGTGACGTGTCAAGGCTAGAAACACTGATAACATAGCACTAGGAAAGGGAAAGTCACAGGTCTTCAGTGAGACGAGTCATGTTACTTTAATGGCTCATATTAGACTAGTGCCAGTGCTGGGCCTGTATAGTTTTTGGTGGATTGAGTGTAACGTAGAGAGCGGGACAATCATTTATTTGTGGAAAAAATAAATGAGGCCTATTTTCTGCCCCACCCTGGATTGCTTGAAAGCTGTTTATTGGGTTTTTTTAGAGTGTTACACGTAGGCCTGGTAGAAATAGATTGAGCAGAGTGCCAATAAGGCTTAAATAGGGTTATTCAGCATATACTGTGGGTTATTGATTACAGGGCTTCAGCTTAAAAACCAAGGAATAGTCTAGTAGCACCTTAAAGACTAACAAAACATGTAGATGGTATCATCAGAGCTGTAAGAAGGATGGGGCAAGTGGGGCACTCGCCCCAGGCGCAGTACATTTAGGGGTGCAAAATTAACAATAGGAAAGTTAAAATATTATTTCATTTCTATCTTTACTATCATCTATTTGCAATCTCAATATATGTGCAATGAACAACATGTGCAATTAATAAAATACAAACAAATTAAGAATTTTATCGTTTTTTGGGGCGAGGGGGGCCAGTTGAGGAGCTTAGTGTTTAGCAACTTTACGATGTCGTATTTTTTACCCAGGACAGATCCCCTTTAACATATTGGAAAGTGTTTAATTTAGACATAATGTGATGGGGTTAGACCAGAGCTACTCAACTTTGGAAGCCTTGGGGGCCACAGTGATACTCACAGCACATGCGGAGGGCCCCAACTTAAGTGTGGTTGCATATACATCTGCTAATAGCTTCTCTCAAGCTGACAGGTATGAATACAAAGATTAAGGCAAGACGACAACATGCAGGCCCTATTTAAGTCATAGAATCATAGAACCATAGAGCTGGAAGAGACCTCAGAAGATCATCAAGTCCAGCCCCCTGCTCTAGGCAGGACTAATCCCAGCTAAATCTACCCAGCCAGGTCTTGGTCAAGCCGAGACTTAAACACCTCTAGGGATGGAGACTCCACTACTTCCCTAGGTAACCCATTCCAGTGCTTCACTACCCT
>CM064334.1:13167756-13214564 GCA_032595735.1 Pelochelys cantorii
GCAAAGAGAAGTACTGAAAACATTCAAAGCATGGTTACAAACCCGAATGTGGTCAGAGACTTGGAAGTAATTGTCTCTAAGACGATGGAAGGAGGGCTTTTAGAACTGGCAACTGTGCACTTAGAATCACTTTTCAATAACAGGGCTGTTAAGGGTTTCTTTCAAAATGTTTAGTTGGGTTTCCTTTTGTAGTTCTGTTTTGTTTGCTTGTGTATGGTGTATAATGAAGACCTGAAAGACTAGGTGATGCGTCCTGGTAACCAGTTACCTGGTGCCCAGCCTGATCACAGCAGCCTTGCCAGGCTACACAACAGGGGGCAGTCCGGGCAAGCTGGGCTGAAACAAACCTCTTCCCGCAGCGTGTCAGGCTGTAAGCAGATGGGCCAGAGCAGCCTGACCAGGCCCACGGGTAGTTTAACCCAGTGTTACTCAAACTGTGGGTCGCGACCCCCGGGGGTCGCAGCTGGATTAGTTTTTTCACTTGCAACCCCTCTCCCCCGGGCCGTGAAGAGCATCAGGGTGGTGGAAGGCAGCTGCCCGTAAGCCGCGCAGTGTGGCCGGGGCCATGGGACGCCAGGAGCACATCTCAGCTGCAGAAGAAGGGAAGGCGGCGGGAGAGTGACGACGGCGCCAGAGAACGGTTGCCGGGCGACCGAACGCTTCCCCGGCTGGGAGTGGGCTGGGTCCCTCAGGCAGCGGGCTGGGGGATTGGGTCAGGGCAGAGGACCCGGAGATAAAAAAGGGCGTGTGGGGGTCAGAGGAGGAGGCAGAGGACACATGGGAGAGGAGTGGAGGACGGAGGAGAAGAGAGAGAGAAGGAACCAAAGGGACACGGAGCGGAAAAGAGGCACAGAGGAGAAAGAGACGGGGGGAAGGGCGTTGAGGACTGCAAACGCCTTGAAGGAACCCCAGGAGGGCAAGGAGTTTGGTGAGAAGGGGGGAGAAAGCGACCCAGGGCAGTGAGGGTGGGGGGGTCACACAAATTCATTGAGCATTTTAGGGGGTCGTGGTATCAAAGTTTGAGAACCCCTGGTTTAACCAGTTAATCTTTTAAACAGGATTTTACATCCCCAGTTTTAGAAAAACTTTTCAATAACTAATGAACATTTTGGAGAATTGTACAACAGATCAGGACGTCAAAGTCAGAGGTGACTGATCTATTCTCAGTCTGTTGCCTTTTGCGATGTCATTGCTAGAGTTTTCCAGTCATGACCAGGTCTTCCAGGCTGATAACTGAATTTCTTGGCCCTCTTTAAAGAAAAAGAGCAAATGGGACAAACTTTTTTTCTTTCCTGGTAACGTATAGGTAATAAGGATGTTAAATATCTTTTAATTAAGTTGTCAAGTACCCTCATTAATTTTTATTGGTTAGTCGACTTGTCTATAGTCCCCGGAGGGCAGGGCTGGCAGCCGGTGCGCTCCGGCCACATTCCCAAGGAGCCCCTTGCCATTCCACACTGCTGCCTCTTTATCAGGCTGGAGCTGGGCTGCAAGGGTTTAAAAAACATCTCTCCTGACAGACCGGCTGCCTATCACCCTGTGCTGCTGCCTCAGAGAAAGAGGCAGCAGCCCCCATGTAGGAGGGGCCCAAGCTTTCAGACCTGGTGTGAGCTGGAACTGAGCCAGACTGCTGGCCAGCCTGCGAAAAAATTGACTGGCAGGACTGGGGAATACATGTTGTCTAGAGCATTAACCTACAAACTTTTGCTTATTGGTTAATTGACTACACTGTTACATCCCTAATGGATAATAAAATGAACAATAGTTAAGCTCCGCTTAGCCACTTCTGTAGTATCAGTGATAGTCCTTAATTTTGTTTAGTATTTCTTATGTCGTGTCAGCATTTTTATTTGGGCTGCAAAGATAATTGATAAATTTTGGACTCCACAATTCATTGCAAATCTCAAAGTTTGTATCTCCATGTGTAATCTCATATGAAATCCTTAGCACCCCTGTAAAATCTATGGACACAATTGTGATAAAGAGTGCATAGATTAGATTGCATTTTCCGTATGCATGTCTATCCATGGTCAGTTCTGCACTGGAACAGTTGCAATGGTACAGTCAGTCCTTCCATTAGCATCTTGTTGTGCAAACTGCCTCACCAACCCTTGGCAAGCTTAAGGACTAGCCACAGTGGTACATTGCAAAGTTTACATTCTCACATAGAGGTAGCCTTTTAAATCCTGTGTGAGTCTATGTACAAAAGTAACTCCAGAAGCTACAGCTACTTCCAAAGACACTTTTCAGTGCTTTTTTAAAAAAGCACCGAAAAGAAGGGGAAACGTTTATGACACTTCAATTTTAAATATTTTCAGCTTGGGCTGAATTACACGCGAAATCTGTTACTGAGAAGTTAGGTAAGACACATTCAGCTAGGTTCCCTACAGTTTTGCAGTGCACAGCTTTTCCTGCATTGAAAAACCATTTTCTGAATTGAAAACTGTAATTTGGAAGAAATTTGGACCGAAACTCTCCATTTTTTAAAATAGAACTGGAAAATAATACCGCTGAGCCAAAGCAGCCTCTGCCTGCCACCCTACCTCCTTCTCCCCTCCCCACTACAGGCACTGCCTGCGCTGGATGGGCTGGAGCAGCTCCTGCTGGTGGTGGGTCAGAGTACCCTGTGGGAGCAGCCTCTGTTTATGGGTTGCCCAGCCCAAGGAAACAGCCTCTGTCTGTCGTTCCCCAATGTCCTGGAGGGCTGGAGCAGCCCCTTGCCTGGGGCAGGTAGGGAGCTGCTCCGAAGCCCCCAATGGTTAAAAATTCACATCACTAATGAATAGTATTAGCAGAACATGTAATAGGTTTAGATTTTTTAAAATTTTGCAATCCACACAGCCCTGGTGCTGAAAATGTGAATGTGACTAATTTTACTCCTCTTGAGCAGTTCCACTGATGAATACAGAATGTCTTGCAGGATTTTCATCAGGGGTGCTTGCTTAGATCCAGCTCCTGAGGTTTGGGGGCTCCCCCCTCCAGTTTTGAGGAGCTGGAGCACACAGTCTACTAGTCTGGACCCCGCACCCTCCGCCAAAGGTGTGCAAGAGGCATGTGGGGAGTGTCTTTCTCCCTTTTAGGAGAGGTCATGTTAGAGTGGCCTTTTTTTGTTGCGCTTCTCACTTGCGTACAGCCCCTGACTGACTTTTCTGTGTCTCTGCTGCCCCTGACCCAGCAAAGGTTCCTGATCCCTGAGTTGGGATCTTTAACAACACTTGCAAAACTATATCACATGCAAATGAGTAAATGTTTGTACTAGTGTGTCTCCTAAATAAAAGAAAGGTAAGTTGCAAAATGGCACATAGCTCTTTGAAGATCATAAAGCAGTTGATTGAGAGAGAGAACAGGAAGATAACAGGAACAGTATCAACAACCTGTGCCACCGCACTGCTAGATATCAGCAATACCAGTTTGAATACTGTAAGTATTAGCCAAGATGGTCAGGGATCTAACCGCAAGGCTTCAGGTGGCCCTAAAGCTTTGACTCTTATTCGCTGTGCCTGGCAAACAGGAAATGTATCCTGTTCTCTTCACTCTCTCTGACTTATCTGGTACCAGGCAATGCCAGAAGACACAGATTCTGGGCTGCATGCATGGACGTGTACAAGCATTTAAAAGGGAGGGCTGTTGCAGAGGCACGTTAAATATGTGACGTTGAAGAAATATGCTATACCCTCATGATAACAAACCTGTGGTCATCAAAACTACTTGGTTGTCATAGCTAGGGATTCGTTATAGCACAAAGTGACCAGTTAGGGGGCTGATACCTTGTCTGGCCTCACAGGGAGCGAGAGCCAGAGGAGCTTCCTTTTTCTCCAGGGATGCCAACCCTCCTGGATTGGCTGGAAATCTCCCAGAATTGACCTTGATCTCCCACAGAAACTACTGAAAACCATCTGCAAGATTTTGGGCTACTAAAAGTCTGGTGGTGCAGCAGAGCAGGGAAGCCCTGTGTGGCTTCCAGAATCAAGCAGCAGCATGTCCGGTGCCTAGGCTCAGGAATGGCTAGGGAGGTTTCAGTGTGCACCCTGTCACAAGTGCTGAGACTGCATCCCCTTTGGCTGGTCATCACAGTCACTGGGAGGGAGCGCTGAAGGCAGTGCCTGTGTGCAGCGGCAGCATGCAGAGCTGCCTGGCCATCCTTGAGCCTAGGACGTGGCATGGTGGCTGTTCTGGGAGCTACCTGAGCTAATCAGTATCCTGGTTACCTCAGGTAGCTCCTGATACTGATGCTCGGGGCACGGCAGGTATTCAGGAAAACTAGGATACTGCCTTTCGGGGCGCGGCGCAGTGCGGGAGGGGCGGCGGCCGGCTCTGGGAGGATGCTGTGGCTTGGAGCACTTGGGGAGCGGCTTGTCGCACTGCGTGCAGCTGTCGGGGCCCGCCCCGGGGAGGCAGAGTCCGGCCGGGGCGAACGGGGCGGTGGGGGGCAGCACAGCCAGCGTGTGGGGGCCAGTCTCCAAACGGGGGCGCAGCCAGGATGCGGCTCTGTCGCGGGGAAGCCGTTTTGTGCTCTTCGGGTCTGACTAAGCGCACAAAGTCACCTCCCCCTGGCGGGAGCACCAGGCACCCAGAGGGAACCATTGCTTCTGCCCAAAACCTTGCACCTTTCTTCCTGAGGCCCCGCTTTTTCCAGGGAGGCCCTGAGCCGGCCTACAACCACTACCAAAATTTGTGAACTGCCCCCCCTGCAAAAATTATTGCCCACCCCGCCTTAAAATATACCCATGCTCCTATACATGCTTATGTGATTGGGGCACAGCTCCGACCATTGAGCACTTTCACAGGGCAGGCACTTTTCCTAGCACGACTGCATGTCTATTGGACAGGCTTCGCCACGCACATGAGGCTTGTTCCAGGTGCATTGTGGGAACACCTGTGCCTACTACTGCATACTCCCCCAGGGGCTGAAGCCTGGGCAGGGGACTGCGAATGTTTAACAGGAGGCCCTGTGCTTTGGGATGTCCTCTCATATGAATGTCCGCTAGAGAACTGGCTAATCCAGTTACATTGACACAGTCAGGCAGTTCTAGGTACAGGGCACAAGGGCCATGCAGACAGATCCCAGTTCCAGCCCGGAAACTTCGCTGCTTACAGCACCCTCCTGGCAAGGAACCAAGGACCGGGCTGAGCCCTCCCATAAGCAATTGAGTTTTATGGGAATGTGCAGAGCTGGATTTGGTTCCGTATGTGGACACACGAACCCCGTGTGCAGTCAACCCTGCTGCAGCCCACATGCGCACTTGGACAGCACATTGCAATAAAACTAGGCAGAAAGTGCAACGTGAAATTGGGCAGATTCTGTGCAAGTTGGGGTTAGAGAACAAAAAAATGCAGGCAGCTTAAATTATTTCCACAGATCAAATGCAGAAACTGCCTGAGCTGCTGCTTCATTTCCAGTGTTAATAGGTCACCTCCAGACATTTAGAAACAAATGCTTGTTCTGATTCACTCTGGGAGCAAGGATGTAAGGCCTCATGACAGGGCTCTTTTTGGGGGGGCTGTAGCAAAATCTGAAACAGAGCCCCCCCGCATCCATAAACACTGAAGGGAGGCACTGGGGGGGCGGGAGGGTAAGGCTGGAGAGCGAATTCAGCCCACAGTGGCTGCTCTTGTCCTACAAGCCTGGCCCCAGTTCCCCACTCGGAGGACACAAAAGGGAATTCAGTGTCACTCAGGTTCGCTCTGGTCTCCCCTCTCCCATTATGGACGGGTTGCTGGACCCACTCTGAGCAATGCTACAACTCTTTTTGCAAGCTCTCTCACATGGGGGCCCTGGAGTAAACTGCCCCTCCAGCCAGTCCTGTCACAGGTGCAGGAAGGGAAAAATTGCCAGTGGGGGGACCTGCTCACACCCACCAGCTGATGAATGGCTGCTCACTTAGTGCAGAATTGGTTTGTATTTACAAATTTAACACTGTTTCCCTGAGCTTGAACCAAGACATTAAGTGGATGTCGCATTATAAAGCCAGCCTTCCATGCATTTAACGCCTCATATTTTCATCCAAAGCGAAGTATTGGACACTCCCAGACCACTTATTTGGCCTCATTAGCACTGGTCCTACAACTGGTATTTTTTCCTTCTTTTCCCTGTTACACAATACTTGGTTTCGGTTATTCCTCTCCAGCTGATCATGGGATGAAGTGGGTATTGCCCACGAAAGCTCATCTCCCTGGATTTATCTGTGATTTGAAATTACTCAGAGAAACATTTCAACCAATAACCCTGCTCCTTCAACCACAACTGAGCTGTTCATTTTCAGTGGCTGGTTCCTTCTGAGAGGACACTTAGGTCACGTGGTACCCTCTCTGGTACCTGATTGGACCTGAAGTAGAAGCGGGAACGCGCTTGGTGGCTGGGATAGAACTGGTGGTGCGGAAAGGGGAGAGGAGGTGAAGGAGCGTGAAGAGGAGAAGACAGAGCTGAGGCCCTTTGGTAGCATATGGCAGGATGGCACAGCTGCTGCCCAGGGCACTACTGTGTCCAGAGAGGAGGCTCCCAGTTTAAAAAAGGTTTCTGAGGAATGCAGCAGCAGAGAAACACACTGGCTATATGTTACTGAAGAGCACTGGGTTTGAGGGGTGTGAGTCAGGGTGGAATTCAAGTATTAACCCCTGAACTGAAGGGAGTTTGCACATCACCATTGATCAGATTTCCCTACCCACGAGCTCCCCAACGGACCTGCCTGGCAGCTGGAGAAGGCAAAGACAATGATGTCATCAAAGGTCCAAGTGTAGTCTCGGTATGGAGGATAAAACATCAGCTGGGCTGAGGCCTTTTTCCTCAGGTCAGTGAGGAATGTGGAGTGAACCATCGGGACAGCAAAGCAGCCCAACCTCTTCCATTCCCTGGTCAGGGCATAATCCGGGGTCGTTCTGTAATAGCCCTCAGAATGCAGAGAGAGCTGTTTCTTAGTGAGAGACGTTTCAAATTCCGAGCCCAAAAATATTCCTGCCTTTTCAGGAGAGCCTCACCAGCGCCTTAATCCCAGGTCCTCTCTTCCCCAAAAATTCACAGAACAGCTCCACTCTTTCTAATGGGCTGACCCAACCTCCTGAACACAAGTACCCCCAAACCATACAGGTGGACCCCATCTTCCGTTTTCAGCAGCTAATGGAGCTCTGTGCTGTGTCCCTGCGCACCTCCTTGGCTACGTCTAGACTACAAGCCTCTTTCGAAAGAGCGTGTCTAGACAGCAACCAGTATTTTCAAAAAAGAGAGCCGCCTTTTCAAAAGAGAGTACCTAGGCAGTCTTGTTGCTCTCTTTCAAAAAAGCCTTGTTCGCATTCAATAACGCCTTTTTTCGAAAGAGCATTTTCGAAAAAAGGCATTATTCCTCGTAAAATGAGGTTTTCCACGGTTGAAAAAATTGCCGTGTTCCTTCTATTTTGCTTGCGAACAGGAATTGCTAACAGGGAGTTTGGAGAGGGAGTTCTCCAGGTGAAAGAGGAGTAAAAACGGGACCCTTGTGGTAAGTGGCTGTCTGGAGTGTGTGTTTGTGTGTGGGGGAGTTATTTGCTGTGTGCAGAGCTTGTGTTTATCTGTTTGGTTGGTTGGTTTGATTGTTTGATTGCTTGAAGGAGCTTCTAAAAGGTTTGAAATCTAGAAGCCTCTGTTAATTGGCTAAGCCTCAGTCAGGGGGAGGGGCTACCAGAGCTATATAAGCCTGTGACTCAGCGACCAGGGAGCTTGCGAACAGGAATTGCTAACAGGGAGTTTGGAGAGGGAGTTTAGAGGGGGAGGTTAGAGGGCACTAGTGACTTCTGGCCTTCTTTAAAACATAACTCTTATCGTAATCTATATTCCAGAGGTTTAAAAAGAATCCCAGTTTATACTTAAACTTGTTCATTAGAAAAATGGAGACAGAAGCCCAGCAGCAGAGTGGGGGCTATCCTGTTTATTGCGTCGAGTGTAACATGTATGATTACCTGCCCTGTGGGCGGGTGGCGTATGTGTGCACCCGTTGCAAGGAGCTCCTGACCCTCAGAGACCGAGTTCGGGCTTTGGAGGCCAGGGTGGCTGAACTGGAGGAGCTAAGGGAGGTAGAGAGATTTGTGGATGAGACTTTCTGGGACACTGTAGTACTGTCCCACCTCCAGTCTGAGAGCCCCAGTGCTCTTAAGGAGGATGAAAGTCTCAAGGGAACAGAGCATTCAATGGGAGCAGAGGGAAACCATCCCGTAGTTGGGACCCTCCTCCCAGAGGATGTTGCGGTATCCTCTCGCACTGAGGATACCTCTGAGGGGGAGGGAAAGCCAGTTCGGAAGAGGCAGGTGTTAGTAGTGGGTGATTCGATTGTTAGAAACATAGATAGTTGGGTTTGTGATGACCGGGAGAACCGTATGGTCACTTGCCTGCCTGGTGCGAAGGTTGCGGATCTCTCGAGGCATCTAGATAGACTTATGTGTAGTGCTGGGGAGGAGCCGGTGGTCGTGGTACATGTAGGTACCAATGACGTAGGGAAGGGTAGGAGAGATGTCCTGGAGGCCAAATTTAGGCTGCTAGGAAAGAGACTGAAATCCAGGACCTCTATGGTGGCGTTCTCGGAAATGCTTCCGGTTCCACGCGCAGGGCCGGGTAGGCAGGCAGAGATTCAGAATCTCAATGCGTGGATGAGACGATGGTGTAGGGAAGAGGGGTTTGGATTTATTAGGAACTGGGGACACTTTTGGGAGAGGGGGAGCCTATACAGGAAGGATGGGCTCCACCTAAACCAGGGTGGAACCAGACTGCTGGCACTAAACATTAAAAAGGCCGTAGAGCAGTTTTTAAACTGAGAGATGGGGGAAAGCCGATTGGTGTGGAGATGCACGTAAATCGGAGGGAGACTACTCTTAGAGGAGAATCCATTGATAGAGATTCTCTAAGCTGTAGTCAGAAAGAGAGGAGGGGAGAGGGCAAACCATGGGCCAGAGCAGACAAACAACCGTGTACAAAGGAATCCAATGCATCAGGGAAGGGCAGACAAATAAGCAGTGGCAAATTTTTAAAGTGCTTCTACACAAATGCTAGGAGTCTGACTAATAAGATGGGTGAACTAGAGTACCTAGTATTAAATGAGGAGGTTGACATAATAGGCATCACTGAAACCTGGTGGAATGAGGAAAATCTGTGGGACACAATCATACCGGGATATAAAATATATCGAAAGGATAGAGCAGGCCGGGTGGGTGGCGGAGTGGCACTGTATGTGAAAGATAATGTAGAATCAAATGAAATAAAAATATTAAATGAATCAACATGTTCAATAGAATCGCTATGGATAGTAATTCCATGCTCCAAAAATAAGAAATTAGCAGTAGGGATATATTACCGACCACCTGACCAGGACAGGGATACTGACATTGAAATGCTGAGGGAGATTAGAGAGGCTACCAAAACAAAGAACTCTATAATAATGGGGGATTTTAATTACCCCCATATTGACTGGATACATGTCACCTCAGGAAGAGAAGCGGAGATAAAATTTCTCAATGGCTTAAATGACTGCTTCTTGGAGCAGCTAGTGCAGGAACCCACAAGGGGAGAGGCAATTCTCGATTTAGTCCTGAGTGGAGCGCAGGAACAGGTCCAGGAAATAACCGTTACAGGACCGCTTGGGAATAGTGACCATAATATAATAACATTCAACATTCCTGTGGTGGGAAGAACACCTCAGCAGACCAGCACCCTGGCATTTAATTTCAAAAAGGGGAATTACACAAAAATGAGGAGGTTAGTTAAACAGAAATTAAAAGGCACAGTGACTAGAGCCAAATCCCTGCAAGCTGCATGGAAACTTCTTAAAGACACCATAATAGAGGCCCAACTTAAATGTATACCCCAAATTAAAAAACATAGCAAGAGACCTAAAAAAGAGTCACCGTGGCTTAACCACCATGTAAAAGAAGCAGTGAGGGACAAAAAGGCATCTTTTAAGAAGTGGAAGTCCAATCCTAGTGAGATAAATAGAAAGGAACATAAACACTGTCAAATCAAGTGTAAAAATGTAATAAGAAAAGCAAAAAAAGATTTTGAGGAACAGCTAGCCAAAAACTCAAAAAGAAATAACAAAATGTTTTTTAAATACATTAGAAGCAGGAAGCCTGCTAAAAAACCTGTGGGTCCCCTAGACGATCGAACTATAAAAGGCGCAATCAAGGACGATAAAGCCATTGCGGAGAAACTAAATGATTTCTTTGCTTCAGTCTTCACGGCTGAGGACGTTGGGGAGATTCCCAAATCTGCACCGTCCTTTGTGGGTAATGAATCTGAGGAACTGTCCCGGATTGAAGTGTCATTAGAGGAGGTTTTGGAACAAATAGAAAAACTTAATGTTAACAAATCTCCGGGACCGGATGGCATTCATCCAAGGGTTCTAAAAGAACTCAAATGGGAAATTGCTGAACTATTATCTGTGGTTTGTAACCTATCCCTTAAATCGGCTTCTGTACCTAATGACTGGAAGGTAGCCAACGTGACACCAATATTTAAAAAGGGCTCTAGAGGCGATCCGGGCAATTACAGACCGGTAAGTCTAACTTCAGTACCGGGCAAATTAGTCGAAACAATAGTAAAGAATAAAATTGTGAAGCATGTAGAAGAACATAATTTGTTGGACAAAAGTCAACATGGGTTTTGTAAAGGGAAATCCTGTCTTACTAATCTATTAGAGTTCTTTGAAGGGGTTAACAAACATGCGGACAAGGGGGATCCAGTAGATATAGTATACTTAGATTTCCAGAAAGCCTTTGACAAGGTCCCTCACCAAAGGCTCTTGTGTAAATTACATGGCCATGGGATAAGAGGGAAGGTCCTTTCTTGGATTGAGAACTGGTTAAAAGACAGGAAACAAAGGGTAGGAATAAATGGTAAATTTTCAGAGTGGAGAGGGGTAACTAGTGGTGTCCCCCAAGGGTCGGTCCTAGGACCAATCCTGTTCAACTTATTCATAAATGATCTGGAGAAAGGGGTAAGCAGTGAGGTGGTAAAGTTTGCGGATGATACCAAACTGTTTAGGATAGTCAAGACAGAAGCAGACTGTAAGGCACTCCAAGAAGATCTCACCAAACTGAGTGATTGGGCAACAAAATGGCAAATGAAATTTAATGTGGATAAGTGTAAAGTAATGCACATTGGGAAAAATAACCCCAACTATACGTACAGTATGATGGGGGCTAATTTGGCTACGACAAATCAGGAAAGAGATCTTGGAGTTATCGTGGACAGTTCTCTGAAAACTTCCACACAGTGTGCAGCGGCGGTCAAAAAGGCAAATAGGATGCTAGGTATTATTAAGAAAGGGATAGAAAATAAGACCCGGAATATCTTACTGCCCCTGTATAAGAACATAAGAACATAAGAACGGCCGTACCGGGTCAGACCAAAGGTCCATCTAGCCCAGTATCCTGTCTGCCGACAGTGGCCAGCACCAGGTGCCCCAGAGGGGGTGGACCGAAGACAATGATCAAGCGCTTTGTCTCCTGCCATCCCTCTCCAGCCTCTGTCAAACAGAGGCCAAGGACACCATTTTATCCCCTGGCTAATAGCCTTTTATGGACCTAACCTCCATGAAATTATCTAGCTTCTCTTTAAACTCTGTTATAGTCCTAGCCTTCACAGCCTCCTCTGGCAAGGAGTTCCACATGCTGACTACACGCTGTGTGAAGAAGAACTTTCTTTTATTAGTTTTAAACCTGCTACCCATTAAAACTATGGTACGCCCACATCTTGAATACTGTGTACAGATGTGGTCTCCTCACCTCAAAAAAGATATTTTGGCCTTGGAAAGGGTTCAGAAAAGGGCAACTAAATTGATTAGGGGTTTGGAACGGGTCCCATATGAGGAGAGGTTAAAGCGACTGGGACTTTTCAGTTTAGAAAAGAGGAGACTGAGGGGGGATATGATAGAGGTGTATAAAATCATGAGTGGTATGGAGAGGGCCGATAAAGAAAAGTTATTTATTAGTTCCCTAAATAGAAGAACTAGAGGACACCAAATGAAATTAATGGGTAGCAGGTTTAAAACTAATAAAAGAAAGTTCTTCTTCACACAGCGTGTAGTCAGCATGTGGAACTCCTTGCCAGAGGAGGCTGTGAAGGCTAGGACTATAACAGAGTTTAAAGAGAAGCTAGATAATTTCATGGAGGTTAGGTCCATAAAAGGCTATTAGCCAGGGGATAAAATGGTGTCCTTGGCCTCTGTTTGACAGAGGCTGGAGAGGGATGGCAGGAGACAAAGCGCTTGATCATTGTCTTCGGTCCACCCCCTCTGGGGCACCTGGTGCTGGCCACTGTCGGCAGACAGGATACTGGGCTAGATGGACCTTTGGTCTGACCCGGTACGGCCGTTCTTATGTTCTTATGTTCTTATGTTCTATTTAATTTTGAAAGAGCGCATCAGCAGTCTAGACACACCCCTTGGCAGCAATCCAAGCTGGCCAGGTTTTACTCCATGACTCTCTAAACCTACATTTGCAAACACACCTCCAAGACCAATCCTGCGAAGTGCTGAGCAGCCTCCATTTCCACTGAAGGAAATGGGAGAGGAGGGTAGGGAGCAGCTCACAGTATCAGGTCCTTAAATAAATCCAAACCCCTTTCTGTTGCAGGGCTGCCAGTGACAAGGGCGGAGGGGGGGGGAGCAGCAATTTAAAAGGGCTGCACGGTTACCTCACGAGGAGCCAGACCCCAGGTCCTTTAAATTGCCACCAGAGCCCCCAACAGCGCACGCCTTGCAGCCCTGGCGGTGCATGAGGGCTGGCTGGGAGAGGCTAGCCCCAGCCCCGCCCCTTGCGACCAAAGCCCCGCCCCTTCTGGAGGGCCTGGAGCCGGCTCCCTCACAGCCTGGCAAAGACTCTCCTCGGCAGGGCTGTCGGGCAGACACAGCGCTGCTCTTGATACGGAATCCGTTGAAGTCGATGGGAATTTTCCCATTGGCTCAAGAGCAACTAGAACAGGCCCTTTGCCAGCAAGGGGACAGATTCCTTCCACTGGAAACAGGGTGGGTTCAGTCTGTCGTCTTCCCGCAGCTCTGGGCCAGTGGTGCGAGAGGGTGGAGTCACCCCAGCGGAGAACATCTTTCGCGTCCACTAGGGCTCCAGCACAGGAGATCGGCGGGCAGGCCTGGCCAAAGAGTTTGTGGGGCCCAAGGTGTGTGGCCGGGTGCCTCCCAGCCAGGGCACTGAATGAGCAGCCGGGCGCCAGGTAGCGTGAGGCCCAAGGCAACCACCTTGCTCGCCTTGCCCTAAGGCCGGGCCTCTGAGCAGGTCACTGCATCCCCTCCCAGCTGGATGTTCCATCATTGTGGGCTGGGTTGTGGTTCGGGGTTTAATTTGCCTGTGAAATGCTGCTAACAGTGCCAGTGATGGAAATAAGACCTAATACTCAGGCTGAGATGGCCTTAATATACTGACCGGATCTCTGACGATGACAAGGACTGAGGGGGGGAGCCATAGCAAATTCTGGTCTTTTTAAAGGAAAATAATAACTATGAAATAAAACAACCATCACCATCATTCCTGACTGTTCCACAAGTATCCCAGCACTAGATGGAAGTTGAGCAAACATCTTTCAGTGCCTTTTCTCTCTCCATATAAACCAGCGAGGGGCGTCCTAGGCTAACGAGTGGGCCGCATGAGTGGCTCTCAATCTCTGTGGGCTGCAAGTTTGTGGTAACCAGGACAGTCTCCAGGGATAAGGTAGTTTTGGTAATTGCGCTTGTGTATCTAGAATTCGTGGGGTGCACGGACTGAACCGTAGCAGTGCTCTGATTGGATGCAGAGGGAGCACACGTCTCTCACAACGTTGGGTGCAATTAGCAGGCACCTCCCTTCATGTGCCCTTACTTCATGTGCGTGTCATGTTAGTAATACCGATAGGGAAAAAACTACATGGCTGAAAACCAGCAGAACCTGGCAGCCCTGTGCATGGGCAAGGACAAACAAAATGTCTCACGGGACACACACAAAACCCCAATGAGCTTCAGGAAGCCCACCACTGAGAGGAACGGTGCATCATCAGGAACGGCTCCAGCTTCCCAGTTTTCCTGCCAAGTCATCCAAGAGATATTTTCCTGCTCTGCGTTCGCGTTGCTACAGTCGCTCTACACTGTTGCTGCTGCCTCACCCTAGTTTTCAGTGCTTCTTCTAGCTGCTATTCCTGCATGGTCCCCAGAAGGAAACGGACCAGGAGGAAGTGCAAAAACTTGGAGTGACCAAAAAAAAAGTGGCTCTTTTGTTTTCACTCTACCCATTATTTACCAGGACGTCTGCAGATCATATTTTCATCTTGGTTTTCTTTTCCTTACTGTCTTTTCTCAGCTAACAGCACCAATAATGATGGAAAACTGGAAACTCGTTACCAGAGTTGTAGTGATCTGTGCCAAATCCTCTGCTGCTGCAAACTGGCTGTGATCTTTTAAAGTCAACAGAGCAAAGCTGATTCATATCAGCTGGGAATCTGCCCCTTCTTTTTGAAGGCCCAAAGGAATGTTACCAACAGGATTGCCATCTTTTTGAAGGCCCAAAGGAATGTTACCAACAGGATTGTCATCTTTTTTGAAACTTTTTTTATCCCCATGTGTCTGAAAAATTGCTAGTAACAAACTCGAGAATTGAAGATGTTTAGAATGCTGTGCTGCAATTTTGTTTTATTTTATTTTTTTACTTCCATGAAGTCTTTAGCCTGGCCTGTAATCCCAGTGACATAATTGGAAGAATGAGAAGTTGCAAAATTGGCCAAGGAGCAAGAAAGAGGAGGGTTTTTTTACACTTCTTTCTCCCTGTAGCACCAATTCTCATGCAAATCTCATGTACAGAAAAGGAGATCTCTATTGACTCTGGGATCTCTCAATCTCAATATGGCTCGAAAATACAGTAATTTCTACAGTCTGCAACGTTTTTGTTACTAATATACACCAAAGTACAGATAGGGAATAAATTAGTAAGAGTGCCATGAATAGAATAGGGCCCGATTCTCCCCCTTTAAATCAGTTAGGGGAATACTGCACAAGGAGACATGCTCACACAGTGGAGAAGAGTAAATTCTTAATTGATTTGTGCCAGAATACTGGAAAACCCAGGCTAAAATTATGTATCCATGGTATGTAACTTCATCCGGACTACACAGAACATATGGAATTACCTCAAAAAACAAAAAATAGTGCAACTGTGGGTACTCTGGTATTTTCTTGCGTACGTGGTAGGATTGGCCCATTACACAATATCAGTTTTTGGTGTTAACCAGCCTCACTCATCAACCACACTCAGTCTCCTCACGATATAGCCTTTTCTGAGGAGAAACCCCAGCTGAAGAAAGAGGCCCGAGAAATTTGTCTGTGCTCTACGTCTAGGCTATATGCCACTTTGCTCACTGCTGTCATTTGATGCGAATACAAACCCAAGAGTCTTTACATGCCAAATGCGTTAACTGGTTTTCCCTCTTTTTCGTGCTTTAATAGATGCTTGAAAGGATTTTTAATGATGTGTTTGCTTTCGTGGCTGAGGTCTCTGTAAACCAATTACTGAATCTTGCTTAGCACTGTGTAAGGCTGGACAGTAACTGGGTTACGTTAACCCCTTTGGGTCTCTATATTGCACCAACATTAATACAACACCCTGGGGAAAGCTCACACATGAAGCAGCCCCCGGATGCTGTTCACTAACCCCAGTGACGATGTGACTTGCCTGAGGGGTGATGCCACCCCAGAAATGAGAATAGAGAGGGCGAGACTCCAGCATTGGCGCCACCACAGTCTTGTTCTCCGCTATCAGCAGGTTCAGGGTGTCGGGATTGGTGAGCAAGTTATCCGCATCTACAAACTAGAGAGCGAGACGGGAGAAAGGACTTTATAAGCAATAAAGCCGTACAATGTCCCCTCCTGGGGAAGAGGTGTCCGGACAGCTCACGGGATCAGCAATGAGCTAGAGGCACTTGCCTCTAAGTCACTGGTCGGAATCCGTCCCGGGTTGACAGGAACTGTAAGGTGTGATGGCTACTCAGAGGTGTGAAAGGAGCTGATGGGCTCAGTCGATTTCCCAGTGGACAAGAGCCCAATATAAAACACCACATCCAGCAGTGGCGCTAATTAGCGGCTTCTGTGGGACGAGTGACTGAACTTGTTTCTTTCCCCTACCTAGGGTCAGGAGCCCATGGGGGAGGCTTGCATTGCCAGTGCCCATTGCCAGTGCCCTGGGTGTCATGGGCTATGTGGAGAGACGGCAGCAGTGGCTGCTCAGAGCAGGCACTCCCCACCCATATGGAGTCACAAAAAGACTGTTGAGCACTGCTGTACAGTAGCTCAGATCCCACCCGTCTGTGCTGTTCTGCCAAACTTCTTTCCCAGGTCACCGGATGTCACTGATAAAGGCTGGGCTTCAGCCAACAGGGTTTGAAAAGGGGCACCTACCACCAGCAGGACTGTTCCCTGACACACACACAGAGACCCAGCCTAAAACTCAGGTCTCTGTGCTTTGGGGCCCTTGCCGAGCCCCCCCTGCAGTCAGAGGTGCTCTGCATATTGATCGAATTGCAACTGAAGCCTCAGGTACCCTGCCCGTTCCTGATCAGATCACAGGTGTTTCTCAAGCCTAAGTCAGAGCAAACAAAGAGCTCTTCTCTGAGAAGGGAGGAGTTTTGGGGAGCCATTTGGGGGATTGATCAGAGCCCTACGCTGCTTTGTTTCCGCCCACTTCCCTTCTCGGAGCCTGGCTGCAGCACAGCCACCTAAAAATGTTCCTCCCAACTGCAATAAATAAACCAAACCTCTCTTTTACCAGGATGTAGTCAGACCACTTCTCTCTTGCAGTTCGCAGGGCTGCCTGCCTGAGTTTCATCACGTGGGTAAACCTGAAGCTCCGACCAGGGTTTTGGCCCAATTTCATCAGGGTAAGACCTATGAAAGAAAAACAGTTACTGCCTCCTGGCTCAGTCCATGCTCCAGGTCATTACATTTCCCTTCTGACTTCACATAACTGGAAAACAGACGGTCACCTCGGCCGACCCAGGTGGTAGGAGAGCAGAAATAAAAAGGCAGGCTCTGAGGAAAAGCAATTCCAAATTTATTCCAGGAGTTTGTACACCAGGCGTTACAGAACACAGCGTGCTACAGCGTGCCACCTAACCTGTGGCCATGGTGAAAAAGAGACAAAATCAAAAACAGCTTCTCGTTCAGCAACTCGGATTCTCGGCTGGTGTAAGCCAGTGTCGCTCCACTGAAATCGGTGGAATGATGTTGATTTATACCAGCTGAGGATCTGCCTTCATACATTGACTCCCCAGTGGATCTGAAAAGTCACATCTGTTCACATTAGAGAGTGAAGTTATGCACGTGCTTTCTTGTTTGGAGGCTTGGAGTTCGTGTTTTAAGAACAGAATCTTCATTACTGAGGAGGATGTGGGAGAGAGTAAAAAACTCAGGACCAGATCCTCAGGGGATATAAGCAGATGGGACTCCACTGACCTCTGCGGAGTGTGCCAATTTACAACAGCCGAGGAGCAGGTGCCGAAAAAAATCAGATATGGAAAAAACAACCTTTAAAAAAACCCATGTAGAGACTGCCGTAACCATTTTATATGTTTAGCTAAAAGCCATCTTGTATAGCAGAAACCATTTCAGCTTTTTGCCTTTGCATGTAGGCCAGAGTGAACTTTCTATCACCCCATGTGCCAGGCCAAGACAGATGTGCTATTGGAATGTGTTAATTGGGCTGGTTTAGACAGGAGAGGTACTCCCTCGTACCTGTCCTCCATCTTGTTGATAAGGCTTTATTTTCCTAGCTTAATTGATGATTTCTGTATTTGAATGCCCTGACGTCAGGCTGTTTGGTCAAGGGTATAAAGATACTATGACGGATTGTATCAGCAGCCTTACTGGGCCTGACTTTGCTGGGTCCACGTTTGGCTCACTTTGCTTTTATTGGCCAATAAAACCATATATTTTAGCCGCGTAAACAGAGTGAAGTTTTTACTTCGACAATTTGGAGGTTCCACCGAGATTCCTAACGCGCCACTTGCCTGTATGGACGGACCGGCACTCCATTTCCAAACCTCTCAGAGCGCTCAATAGAAGGTAAAGGGGATACCTGTTACGAAATCTCCTGGGTGAGGGCTTAGGATTTGGAGTGACGGCTGGCCATTGGGGTAAGGGGGGCTACGGAATTCAATTTTGTGGAGCGGCTAACATTTTTTGTCTGTCTGTGTTTGTCTTTGTCTATTAGGCCTGTCTTATGTGTCACAGTTCCAAAAGGGCACACCGGTGTCTCTAGTGAGGCAGCCATGCGCTGGACCCTCTGTGTTCGGACGCTAAAGGCTGGTGTGGTGCCATTGCTCTCTCGGCACACGGAACTGTGGGGAAGCTTTGTTGTCTCTCTCTGTTATTTGTGGACGTAGTACTGACCTCTGAGGCTAACCCCAGGCCATAGTATTTCCCCACTCCGCCAGGCTGTCTCCAGGCGCCAGGACGTGGTGTTCTGCCGGGCTGGGACGGGTGCCGGAAACCCCTGCGAGCCAGGTGGACTTTGAGTCCAGTGCCTCGCAATACAAAAGGGGGGGGATCGGTGCGGGCAGGCGGATTTCTCTTAATCCGGTGACTCGCAGCCCCTGAGAGCCAGGTGGACTTTGAGTCCAGTGCCTCGCAATACAAAGGGGGGGTAGTGCAAGCAGGCGGACTTTGGTTCGGTGCCTTGCAGAATCTGTTTGAGCGCGCGCAGAAAATGGGGGTAGGTCAGTCCGCAGGAATTCCAGTGCCTTCTAAGGACAGTCTGGCTTTCTTTATGTATACCCACTATGGGAAAAATACTTGCAAGTTTTTAGATAAATGGAATTTGTATACTCAAAATGACTCCAAATTACAATTCCCATTGCAAGGGACTTTCGATATGACTAAAGTCTTACATTTAAGGGGGTCAGCTGAACCTCAAGACTCAGCGGATATGTGAGGGAGTGACGACTCCCCTTATTTCATGAGCTGCTAAGGTCTGACACTCTAGACCCGGCAGACTCTTTCTTTAGAGTGTGAAAAGTTAGTTTAGGTGGGGGTTAATCTAAACATCCCCCCACACTGCCGAAAGGCACCCCTGTGTACTACATGTACGTGCATAATGGTCCAAGGACCTGTAAGCATTTAACGAATTGGAAAAGAGGAAAAATTAAAGCCCTGAGGGATGAAAGTGAAGCTCAGAAAAGCAAAAAAATCTGCCCTGCAGTAAGATAGGTAACTTACAATGCTGCAGAGCCTCTGTGCCAAAATAATGCACAAGAAGTGGGAAAAAAAAAAAAAAGAGATTTCTCAGTTGGCACACCCGTATCAACCAAGATGGGGGGGAGGGGGGGAAATTTTGCACAACATCACCTCTCTACCCCTCTCTATAACACATACGCAGATAGAGAGGAAACACAAAAAATAACTGAAAGGAATTAGCTCTTCCCTTTGAAAACACAGGCTCCTGTAACAAACTTGCCCCATCCAAAGCAAAACACCAAGTTTAAAATAAGTTTAACAGTTTAAGGGAAGTGTTCCTCCAAATTCTAAGGAAAAGAAATTAAGCAATATTGTAATGTGTAAGAAAAAAAAACTGCTTTAGAAATGACTCCTTGTTTCTTGCAGCCTCTTTTAATCATCTACGCGAAGAAACAATCAAGTTTAAACATTTGGCTACAGACACTTTGTTAAATCTATTACAGGGAAAATAAGGAATTCTACTGAAACTTAATTGGTTAACTGCACAAAAAAAAAATAGAATCTATACATTGTAAATTTATAAAACCTGCACCCTAAGGGTTAAATGTGTCTTTCAAGGAAACTAATTATTGTTTTAAAAATCCAAGCCCAGAAACTTCACGGTGTTTCTGTTCAAGGCTGAGTTGATAGCACTTTTGGCTTGCTTTCAGATCCAAGGTTGTGTGTGTCTGTTTTGGAAGAGGAAGGGGGGGGCACTGTCCCCCATAAGCAAGCCTGTAACATTGTATATGATTCTTTTCAGGAAAAGAAAACCTTTTTGCTTGCTGAAATAGTAACTAGCAAGCGCCTTGTTCTAAGAAAGAGTTTCTGTGGCAGTAAATCATTTGAAGCTTCACACATTAAAAACAAAAAAAACCAAAAAAAAAACCCCACAACAACCTGGTCTGCAGTACAAGAGGGAAACTGAGGCATGCCACTGTTGGGTAGGGCTAGCAACTCTGAGGTAATTCAAGGGAGTGGAAGGTCACGAGTACCGATGAAGCACCCTTGTTCTCGGAAAGTTGCAGCTCACTCGCCCATGGAAGTGGTAGGGAACTAGCTGTAACCGGTTCCCCTAGCAGATCTTAGGCAGTATTTTAAGTTATAATGGGCCACCCCGATGGGGGTAGAAATGTTTTCTTGTCTTTCAGATCATCAAAAAGCGCTAATATCAGCTGAAAATTAACTGAAGAAAAACCATGGTTCTGTGTCATGACATAATAAGTTTGTGTTCTGTGTTCTGTCCAGATTTGTCTTGTGTGTCTTAATTGTGATATATGACATTGTTGTGTGTACAATATTGTTGTTTTAATGAGAAAAAAATAATTTAAGTACCTTGAATAATCTTAACTTTGTGCTTTACACAAACGGTTTTTTGCTTTTATAATTCTAGTGAAGTTTTAGTAGTAGACTATGCATTTTGTACTGTCTGGAATGTAGTGAAATCTGCTCCTCTACCTGCCATTTTTCCCTTCTCTCCTACCATCGCCAGCTCCAATGCCATCCCTGTCAGAACTGGCCCTTCTGCAGGACCAAGCCCCAGAATCGGAAAAGCAGGAGTGGAGACTGGTAGGGTGCACCTTGCACCCAGACCATTTGTAGCGCAGCTCTGACGGCCGCATTGTTGCCCCAGTGGTCTTGCTACCTCACCTTGCCTCCGTGCTCCATGGGCTGTCACACGTTGGCAAAGGGGGGATGGTAGCAATCCTAAAGCAAAATTGGTTTGCTCCTAAATTCTCCCAAGCAGCTAAAGATTACTGTCTGGCTTGCCCTGTCTGCCAAGTCCACAACGTGGGAAAACCTGTAAAGACAGTTCCGGCAACCAGACCTCTGCCTTTGGAACCATTTCTAAATTTACAGATGGACTTTATTCAATTGCCTAAATGTCAATCTTTTGAATATGTGCTGGTTATTGTTTGTTTGTTTTTGAGATGAGTAAAAGCTTATCCCTGCAGGAAAACTGATGCTATCACAGTGGCAAAGAAACTTCTAAATCATTACATCCCATCATGGGGAATACCCCTTGTGATCTCCAGTGATAGAGGTACCCACTTTACTGGACAAATTGTTCAAAACCTGGCAAAGTACTACTCTATCAGACAAGCACTGCACTGCGCGTAACACCCAGGAGCAGTAGAGAATGAAACGGGATTTTAAAGAACAAACTTGCTAAGATATGTGAAAACTCTGGTTTAACATGGGTAGAAGCACTCCCGATTGCCCTAATGAGCACGAGAGCCACTCCTAATCGGAAAACTGGACTCAGTCCACATGAAATTGCATGTGACCGACCTATAAGACTGTTAAGCAGCCCAGAAATTGACCTGGCTGATGTCACACTTATTAAAGGAAGCATAGTCAAGTATTGTCAGGAACTTATGAGGTGTGTACAGTCCTATCATTCACAGGTTAAGGACGCCTTCCAGGAGGCCCCGACTGAGCCGTGCCATAAACTACAACCAGGAGACTGGGTCTGCGTGAAGGTTCACCAGCGGAAGACTGCCCTGGAACCCAGGTGGAAGGGTCCCTACCAAGTCCTTCTGACCACCCATACTGCTGTAAAGTGTGAGGGATTCCCCACCTGGATTCACGCGTCCCACTGCAAAGCGGTTCCAGCCCCTACAGAGGTTAACCCTAACCAGGAGCACCGCAGACCTGGTACCGGAAACCCAGGTCCAGAAGTAGACGAGGATCAGCGCAGGCTTGGTACCGGCAATCCAAGCCCAGAAGCAGACGATCCTGAGGAACCGAGGCCAAGGTACCAGCTGCGACCCAGAAGAACCTGCCAGCGATAGGTGAAGCAATCTACGAAGTCCTGAAGAACAGCCAGCATGAGGCTGGACAAACAATTCCTGTTGAGCTTATGCTTAATCTTGTTTTTAATACCTAGTAGTTATAACCTGTATGGTTCAAATGTGTTTATGCTTTTAATGAACCAAGTTTCCCAAGAATTTAATTCCACAGGTTGCTGGATATGTGCTCACAGTCCTGTACACTCAGAAGGAGGCATTCCAATGATTCCGGTCCCACTGAACAACACTCATATGAATGGCCCACTGTTTAGTGAACTGAAGCCAAATGATACTTGGCAGGATAAAGGGTTTACTAACCCAGGGTATATCCACCTAGACCTGACCCCAATTGGAAAGTACTGCTGGACATGTAATGGTTCAGGAGCCAGAGTGGGAAAGAGCCCAAACCGGATGGCCCTAGACTATGTCCTAGCTAGTAAGGGCGGGGTTTGTGCCTTAGTGGGAAAAGAATGCTGTGTGTATATCACTGACACCAGCAAGGAAGTAGAGGAAAATGCCTTAGAGATTGAAAGAACTGTGGAAAGCCTAAGGCAGGAGGAAGACAGGACCCTCTGGGGTTCGTTGAGAGGCTGGTTTGGACATGTGGGAACTTGGATTCTTCAAGGTGTAGTTTTAGTCTTGGTTATATTCTTTTGTGTTTATTTTTGTTTCTTGTTAATCAAATGCTGTATTGCTTGTATTCTAAAAAGCACAAGACAGACCCTTACTAGAGAGAATGTGGAAGTAATGATGTTAAAATATGATGAGCAGAGAAAGGAACAGGAAATGTATATTAATACTTTAATGGAAATGGAGATATAAAATGGTTTCATGGTTAGCCTTTAAAAGGCTAAAAGGGGGGAGTTGTAGAGACTGCCGTAACCATTTTATATGTTTAGCTAAAAGCCATCTTGTATAGCAGAAACCATTTCAGCTTTTTGCCTTTGCATGTAGGCCAGAGTGAACTTTCTATCACCCCATGTGCCAGGCCAAGACAGATGTGCTATTGGAATGTGTTAATTGGGCTGGTTTAGACAGGAGAGGTACTCCCTCGTACCTGTCCTCCATCTTGTTGATAAGGCTTTATTTTCCTAGCTTAATTGATGATTTCTGTATTTGAATGCCCTGACGTCAGGCTGTTTGGTCAAGGGTATAAAGATACTATGACGGATTGTATCAGCAGCCTTACTGGGCCTGACTTTGCTGGGTCCACGTTTGGCTCACTTTGCTTTTATTGGCCAATAAAACCATATATTTTAGCCGCGTAAACAGAGTGAAGTTTTTACTTCGACACCCACAAAACCTAAATGAGGAAGTTTCCAAGATTAAAATAAAAAAATCCAGTGGAAAGGGGTTTGCTACTGAAGATAAAACAAACATTCCCCTGCAGGATTTGTAAGACAAACTCCAAAGCACTACGCTGGTGCAAGACGCTGAATGCAAGGGTGACTGCATGCAAATGTGAATTCTCAGTCCTTGCTCAGCCTGGGAGAAAAGCAACAAAGTATAAAACACATTATGAATAGTGGAAATTAAATTACATTCTTCAAAATCTTCTGACTCATTATGTTTTGTTCTTTAATATGGGTGTTAAAGAAGGTTGGACAAAAATAAAGGCAGGTAGTAATGGGTTTAATCTGCAGCAAGGTTAGACATCAGAAAAAACTTTCAAATGGTAATTCGGCTCTGGCATGGGCTTCCACAGGAGGTTCTAGAATCCCCACCATTGGAAAGTTTGCAGAGCAGGTTGGACAAACACCGGCCAGGGATGATCTAGGTCCGTGGTCACCAACCCGTCGATGGCGATCGACTGGTGGATCGCGAGGCATAGACCGGTCGATCGCGAGGCGTTCGGGCACCCCCACCCCCTCATTTCCTCCCCACCCCCGAGAAGCCCCACTCCCTACCTCTAGTGTAGTGCCGGCTTCCTGCGGGGTGGACGGAAGTCCTGTCTGAAGCCCGCGTCACATCCGGGGGTTCCCCTCCCACAGCGGCTCCCCTCCCACAGCTCTGTTGCGTGCTGGGGGAGGGGGCGTCGGCCCTCGAGAAGGAGTGCGGCGGCTTCCCTGCGCCGCTGGCGCCGGAGGGGTGAGTCGAGCGCAGGGGTTTCCCTGTGTCGCGGGAGTGGGGGTCGGGCCCGGGTTTGGCTCGGGGCAGGCACCCGCGGGGCTTTGGCTGCACTGCAGGAGGCACGCGCCCACTTCCCTGGGGGGCGGGGAGGGAGAATCCTGGAAGGAGGCGATAGCAGGAGACTCTCTGCCCCGACTCCCCCCTACCCCTCCCCCCTCTCCCCAGCCACCTGTTCCCTCTCCCCACTCCCCAGCCTCAGAAACCTGTCCCCACTGGCACCCTGTCCCCTGCCCTCCCGGCACCCTGTCCCCTCTCCCGTCCCCAGCTGCAGAAACCTCTCTCCACTTGCACCCTGTCCAGACAGGTTCCCTGCCCTTCTCAGAAATAAAGACAATGCAGAAACTTTTTGTGTTTGACATAGTATTTTATTTGAAAAGGAAGCCTGGCCAACAAACCCCAAATTGGGGCCAAACCCCCATCTGGCCACAGCATCATGACACTCCTGCACTCCCCTTTCCCCCAGACCCTACATCTGAGCCTATCATACACTGGAACCCCCTGCCCTGAGTCCCACACATACCCCAACCCAAAGTCCTGAACCCTCACATCCAGAAGTCTGTGCCTTACTGAGTACCCTACATCTCACCCCAACGCTGCCCGGCCTGGAACTCCCTCCCCAAGCCAGCGTTCCCTTATCCACTTCCTCCTGCATCCAGATTTCCTCCCAGAGCTTGCACCTCTCACCCCTTCCTGCACCCAAATCCCTCATTCCCACCCCGAAGCCTACACATCCTGTCTCGACCCAGCGAGGGTACGTCTAGACTGCAGGAGTTTGTCAGGATTCCGGAGATACCCCAGAAAAACTTTTCAGCATCCAGGGATGAATTTGTTCTTCCACTTCTTTTTGTGGAAGAGCAAACATGATCTTTCGGTCTTTCCATGAGGAATAAGGGGGCTTCCAAAAGAGGGTTTTTTTCTGACATTTGGTCAAGTCTAGACAGGCCAAATGTTGGAAAAACTTCTTCCTACAGAAGAATTGGGGGGAAAAAGCAGCAGTTTAAGGGGTTTGGGATAGCAAGTAATGGAGAGGAGGAGAACAGCGAGGGCGGGGCTTCAAGGAAGGGGCGGGGCTTCAAGGAAGGGGCGGGGAGGTAGATCTTGGCTTGTTCTGTCATTTAAGAAGTGATCTTGGGTGTAAAAAGGTTGGAGACCACTGATTTAGGTTTACTTGGTCCTGCCTCAGTGCCTCTCAAGGTCCCTTCCTGCCTCACATTCCTATGATCTTCTTTAAACTCAGTACAGTCCCTTTAAGTAAATGATAGTTTCCCTCAACATTCCCTTCCCGGGGCTTGCACTAATTCTCTGGATTGAAAATTGCTGAATATTTAAAGCCTGGGAGAGAGTTTTGACAAGGACTGGGAACTGGAGCAGGATTCCCTCAGGGCACTGGAAAATAAGGAACGAACCTGAAATTTGTTGTACCTTCCAGGGAGAATTTTTGGGTGTCTGAGAAGCAGGCTCAGATGCTACGTGGCTGAACAGGACAGCTTTCTGCTGACAGCTCCCCACCGGGCCACATCCTAAACTTTAAACACGTGAGCAGTCCCACGGAAGTTAAAGACGTGCTTAAGCGCTTCCTTGAGACAGGGCCTTAAAGAACCCAAGTGTAAATCCTGCAACGATCCTTTCAGTCATTTAACGTACCATATCTCTGTTACATCCTTTGGCTTAAAGATTAACACAGTCTATAATCTTGTCACTGAAACCCCCACACCGCTTAGGAAATCACTGGCTACGATACTCACTGAGGCTCCTCCATACGCCGCCACTCCACATACTGGTACAGTTTCTGCACATTCTTCAGCCACTCTCGGAGGATCTCCGTGGTGTTATCAATGTTGTGGCCAGTGGCTGCCCTGGAGACATAAGGGCACAAAGAATCCTATTAACGGAGCATCTGAACAGCAGGCAGAGGCTGGGCCAAATTTTAGCCCAACAAAGACAGGTCCCCAAATGAGCAGGCATACGCTGTGTATAAGAGCAGAGTGCACCTGTATGCTGGCTGGCAGCCCTGTAACTTTCCTACTGCCCTAGCCCAGGACGGACTAGGCCTGCCAGGAGCTCAGCTAACCTGCACTGGGAGGGAGGGTGAAGTTCCCTTGCCTTTGGGGCACTGCACAGACACGCAGAGGCTACGTCTACATTGGTGCGATCTTGCGGAAAAGCGGCCACTTTTGCGCAAAAACTTGCTGCCTGTCTACACTGGCCACGAGTTCTTGCGCAAGTACAGTGACCCAGGCACTGTGTGGGGATTCATCTTGCTCCCTGTCAAACACCATTGATTAGCCCAAAGCCTCATAGCCTCCCCCGGCAGGGAGGTCCACAGGTTAACTCAACACACACGCACGCACGCACGCACGCACGCACACACACACACACACCCCCGAGGGGCCAGGAAACAGACCAATGGTTACAATACATGAAGGAGCACCCTACTCTTGGGGCGGTCCTGTATGCAAACATACAACACAGGGGGAGAACGAGTGGGCCCAAGCCACTGTACTGTGGTGTCACCTGGGCTCAGGGGCGGAGGGCATGGGGTGTGGGGACGGTGGCCGGGCTGCCTGACTGATCCGTCCTTTCCTCTGTTCCCTTCAGTGGGACCAAGCAGGAGCGGCAGCACCCCCAACCGCCCACGCACCAAGCCGGCGGGTCCAGCAGCGGGACCAACTCCTCTGGCGGCACGTCCAGGCCATCGAGAGGACTGAGGCGGCCATCACATGCCGGGTGGATGTGGACCTGGAGTGGCGCCAGCAGCCCTGGGGTTGCTTCCAGGGTCAGTGCGAGCGCATCGGCGATGCCATCACCGTCCTCACTGCACACATCGGGCATGCTGTGCATTATGGCATGGCATTGCCCCATTCACCCGCCATCCCTCCCATGCCAATGCCTGTTCCCCCTCCTCCTCCTGCCCCTCCTGCTCCCGCCATGCCCCCTCGTGATGCCCCTCCTGCTCCCGCCATGCCCCCTCCTCCTGATGCACCCCATCCTGCCCACCTCCCCGTGCTGCCTGCACCGATGCAGCCTGACCCACATGTAGTGGTCCGCCCCCGCAGAGGCGGTCGCACGGGCCACCCCTCCCAGCAGTAGCTCCCTCCTCCCCCTCCCAGTTCAGAGCCTTCTCCCCCCTCCTCCTCCCAGTTCAGAGACCCCTCCCTCCTCCCACCCTACGTCCCCATTATTAAATAAAAAGTTCAAGACTTTTTTTAAAAAATATGTTGTTTATTGGGAGGTAAGGGGAGGGCAGGAGGGAAGGGTTGGGGATGGGAGGGAGATATAAAGGGAGACAGAGGAGACCCTACAGTGGGGCCTGGGAGAACATCTCCATCAGGGCCTCCCGGATGCACACCCCATCATGGTGCACCTGGCGGATGGCAGCTGTGCGGGGCTGTTCGAAGGCCTGGCCCTTGACTGCCGTCCATGCCGGGAGGAAGGCCTCCCCCTTCCGCTCCACAATGTTGTGGAGCACACAGCAAACAGCCACTACCTTGGGGACGTTCCGCTCACCCACCTCAAGACAGGTGAGTAAACAGTGAAACCGGGCTTTCAGATGGCAGAAGGCGCGCTCCACCTCGTTGCGGGCCTGCTTGAGGTGGTCATTGAACCGTGCCCGGTTGTGGTCTGTCCACCCTGTGTACGGCCACATTAACCAGGGCAGCAGGGGGTAGGCCGCATCCCCCACAATACATGTGGGCATGGGCATGTCCCCAACAGTAAATTCCCGCTGGGGGAAGAAAGTGCCCGCCTCCAGCCTGCCAAACAGGCCGGAGTTTCGGAGAATGCGGGTGTCGTGTGCCCTGCCGGACCAGCCCGCATAAATGTCCAGGAAGCGGCCATGGTGGACCACGAGGGCCTAGAGTACGATGGAGAAGTACCCCTTGCGGTTTATGAAATGGGCCGCTCCATGCTCCGGGGCAGAGACCGGGGTGTGGGTTGCATGCAGGGCTCCCCTGCAGTTGGGGAACCCCAGGGCAGTGAAGCCGGCCACTTTAGCCTCCATGTCCCGCAGGGAGATGACTCACTGGAGCAGGATGTCGTTGATGGCACGGACAACCTGCAGATGGGTGCACAGAAACACAGGGGAACGCATCACATACGGCAGGGTGAGTACGTGCTCCCTTGGGGGTTCCCCCCCCCCGTGATGCCCTCTGTCCTCACACACACACACACACACCAGGGCCCCCTCACCCACGGACCACCCGCCCCCCCAACAGCAGGCCTGTGCAAGGGAGGGATGGCCCAAACCCCTGGGTAACGGGGCATTCCCCATCGCCCCAGCCTGGAGTCTTTCTTGCCCCTGGGCATGGAGTGCAGCACCCTCTCCCCGCCCCCCCCCACCCCCAAGGACTTACCTGCATGACGACGGCACCGACGATGGATCTGCCCATCCTGAACTGGTGTGCCACCGATCGGTAGCTGTCCGGGGTGGCCAGCTTCCATATGGCAATGGTGACCCTCTTGCCCACGGGGGTGGGTGCCCACAGCCGGGTGGTGCTTCTCTGCAGCGCAGGGGTGAGCCAGGCGCGTAGCTCCAGGAACGTCTGCTTTCGCATCCGAAAGTTCTGGAGCCATTGCTGGGCGTCCCGTTGCCCCAGGACCCACCAGTCGGTACTGGTGTCCAGTCTCCTCAAGGGCCTCTCCACGGTGGGCTGGGGATGCCACAGGGACGCCACCGCCTTCCTGGTGAGGGAGTCCAGAGCGACCTGCGCCTCGAGGTCCTGCACGACGAGTGCAGCAACATGGAGCAGCAGCTGCAGGCACTCCAAAATGGCCGGAAGGGGCCAGAGCAGGCACAAGGACACCCCTGGCTCCATGGCACAACAAAAGAGCTGAGGTCAAAAAAATCAGCAAATGGCACTAAGGCACAAGCTGTGGTGTCTAACAAGGCAGAGGGCAACCACAACTAGAACTGCTCCGGCTGTCAGTCCCTGCAAGAGATACTAAAGCTCGCAGCAGGAGAGAAACGGCTGTCCAGGGAGATCCCTTTAAGCACGTGTCTCAAAGAAGCTCCAGCCCCCACCCCGGAAAGGGCTCGTGCCCTTTTGCCCTCTCCAAAATGGTTCCGGGCTCCTGTTTTTGTGCAAGAGCGTCCCGCCAATGTAGACGCTCTCTTGTGCAAAAGCGCATCGCTGTGACGATGAGTCCCGGCCAATATAGACGCTCTCTTGCGCAACTACTTTCACACAAGAACTCTTGCGCTAACGAGTATTTGCGCAAGATCACGCCGATGTAGACGTAGCCAGACTGTATGTTCAGCATGCAGTCAAGGTGGAACACTTTTTGAAAATAAGCACTTGACTTGTGCTACGCTAATGGCTGGAGTCTTTCACACCACACAGCGATCAACATGGACAGCAGTTTGTGTGACAAAAATGGACTGTGATCTCAGCCCAGTTCTCTTGGGCAAGCGTCCTTTTCACAAAAGCCTCCATAAAAAGCTGCCCAAGCTGACACTCACGAAAGGGGGCTGACGGGTGAAATGGAAGGGAAGCTGGTGGAATCTCATCTAGACCACCAAAAAGGTCACGAGAGGGAAGCTTGCATAGCTGGGGCCTAGGCTGTAACTACTCTATAGGCTAGGGCAGCGGTTCCCAACCTGTGGTTCGCGGACCATGGTACTGTAGGGGGTCCGAGGAAAGTTTAAAATAGAAATTAAAATAAATGTTCGGAGCCTCTCGCAGCCAGCACGTCCTTCAGCCACGGGAAGCAACCCAGGTTGAAGGACATGCTGTCTGGGAGCCTGCCGGCAGCCAGCAAGTCTCTTAGCCTGCACTGCTTTCCGAGAGGGCTGAGGGAAACCTCTCAGGAAGCAGCACGGGCTGAGGTACGCGGCTCAGGAGGCAGCACGGGCTGAGGGACATGGAGGCTGCAGGCACAGCTATATCATTTGGGGAGGAGGCCATAACATGTTAATAGATTGAAAAGGGGTCTGCATGCTGGAAAAGGTTGGGAGCCACTGGGCGAGGGCTAACACCCGTTCCCATGGGAGTTTAGTCACTGACTTCAGTGAGACAAGGATTTCAGTCTCCAGAACTGTCTGTCCAGTGGCATTTATAAGCCGTAAATTCTCAAACACAACACAGTTAGCCATTCCTTGGATCGCACATGCTCAGAGAGGAGCTATTTGACTCACCTTCACTTTTTTCTATTTAGAGCTTCAAAAATAGACCATTCCCAGCTTTTTGTTTGTTATTGTTCTTACAACTGTTTACACTGAACCCCGTTCAAAGGCAGCATTCACCCACTGTTTCCACACTGTGATATCTTAGCACAGCAGCCTGCATCTGTCCCTGGGATAGGAAGTGACATCTCCAGTACCGCTGTCTGGAAACCGTGCGGGAGTCTTCACTATTTTATGAAAACCACAGCATAAAACAAACCATCTACTGGAAGCCCTGTGCCCTGACTTATGAAAGGAGTGTCAGGATTTCCCTTATAACCTCTGCTTTTCTGTAATCACATGGACCTCTGCCATAGTCACCTTTCAGGGGAGAATGGGACATCCAATAGGTTGCAGAGTGGTAATAGATCCAGAGCCTTTGAACTTAAGCTCTCAGATCCTCATTTAGAGGTTGCTTATTCTTCATGGCATTAGGGAAAGGAGTCTGATGCTCTCACTCCAAATCCAAGAGGACAGTGTCCACATCACAAAAACTCTGCCTTTTGCTCCCTAATTGGCTATCTGAGGTGGTGCTCTGAACGGGCTACACTCTCCCCTACAGAAATGGAAGCACATTGAGGCACACGGACAGGGCAATGTGTGGAAAGCGTATGCTATACTTGGTCTGTCTGAACAAACCTGGATTAATTTACTTTAATGCTCTGTGGTCGGGCAGGGATTTATCCAAGTAATAAAGGGCTAATCCTGAGAATATTGTTTCTCACTAGCCAGTCCTGATGCTTCAGTTACTCACTTCATTGTGCTCAAACTATCGACATTTTAAAAATTAATCCTGAAAGGCAACTCCATGCTAAAAAAGCCTCTTTGGAAAACTGAGTAAATGGCTTCATTTTTTTTTAAATAGTATTTGCTCGGGCAAATTGGTGTTGCCCCTGACTCCAGCTTTTAATGATGTTTCATGAATGACTTACAATGACTTATAAGTTCAAAATTTCACACCCACAGTCTACAGCACACAATCCTCATTCAAGTTGAGCAGCGACCAGCCATAAGGTTATATTAAGAATGGTAATAGAGATGTAGCCGTGTTAGTCTAGGCTAGCTGAAACAAAAAACAGGACTATGTAGCACTTTAAAGACTATCAAGAAGGTTTATTAGGTGATGAGCTTTCCTGGGCCAGACCCACTTCCTCAGATCAAATTGTGGAAGAAAATAGGCATGACCATATATACCAAAGGGATACAATCAAAAAAAGTGAACACATGTAAAAAGGACAAATCAAATTTCAGAACAGAGGGGGGATAAGGAGGGGGGAGGTAAATGTCTGCGAGCTAATGATATTAGAGGTGATAATTGGGGAAGCTATCTTTGTAATGGGTAAGGTAATTAGCGTCTTTGTTAAGACCCCGGCGTAAAGTGTCAAATTTAAGCATGAATGACAGTTCGGAGGTTTCTCTTTCAAGCCTGGTGTGAAAATGTCTTTGAAGCAGTATGCAGGTAATCAAGTCATTGAGACAATGCCCTTTCTGGTTGAAATGGCAAGAAACTGTTTTTTCTTTGTGATACTGTCTGAGATCCGTTTTGTGTGCATTGATTCTTTGGCGAAGCGTCTGAGACGTTTGTCCAATGTACATAGCAGACGGACACTGTCGGCACATGATGATATAGATTATATTTCTGGATGAGCAGGAATATGTGTTCTTGATTTTACAACTGAATTGGTTAGGTCCAATAATGGTGTCAGCAGAGTAAATATGTGGACAAAGCTGGCAAAGGGGGTTTGTTGCAAGGAAAGGTCCCAGGGTTGGTATTAGTGTGCTATGTCCTGTGGTTGTTGGTAAGAATCATCCTGAGTTTAGGTGGTTGTCTATAGGAGACTATGGGTCTGTCTCCCAGAGCCTCTCAGAGTGTAGTATCCTGTTCTAGTATAGGTTGTAGTTTATTGATAATATGTTGGACGGGTTTAAGTTGGGGGCTATAGGGGATGACAAGTGGTGTTCTATTGTTGGTTTTCTTGGGTCTGTCTTGAAGTAGATGGTTTCTGGGTATTCGTCTGGCTCTTTCAATTTGTGTTTTTATTTCTCCAGGTGGGTAATTGAGCTTTATAAATGCTTGGTAGAGATCCTGAAGTTTCTGGTCTCTGTCAGTGGGATTAGAGCAGATACGATTCTATCGAAGGGCTTGGCTATAGATGACGGATCGTATGGTGTGTGCTGGATGGGAGCTGGAGGCACGAAGGTAACTGTATGAGTCAGTGGGTTTTCTGTAGAGAGTGGTGTCTAATTTACCGTTGGTGATTTGTACTGTGGTATCCAGGAAATGGATCTCTCGTGTAGAATGGTCCAGGCTGAGATTGATGGTGGGGTGTAGGTTGTTAAAATCTCTGTGAAATGTCTCCAGTGTTTCTTGGTCGTGGGTCCAGATCATAAAGATGTCA
The DNA here is from genome assembly GCA_032595735.1 of Pelochelys cantorii. NCBI lineage: Eukaryota > Metazoa > Chordata > Testudines > Trionychidae > Pelochelys > Pelochelys cantorii. Next base: position 13,200,437 of record CM064334.1, read on the forward strand.
TCGATGTAGCGTAAGTATAGAAGGAGTAAAAGGGGACGGGATCTGAGGAAACATTGTTCTAAGTCAGCCATAAAGATGTTAGCATACTGTGGGGCCATGCCTATTTTCTTCCACAATTTGATCTGAGGAAGTGGGTCTGGCCCACGAAAGCTCATCACCTAATAAACCATCTTGTTAGTCTTTAAAGTGCTACATAGTCCTATATTAAGAATGGTGGCTGGACTGCCCCCTCCTGTTGTAAAATAGTAAAAACAAAATCAAACTCTACCTATCGTCCCTAACTCAGAGGCACCCAGATTCTGCCCAAGCGCAGGATTAAAACAAGTTTCCAAGAATTCCACCAAATTTGCATCCCAGGGAGCGGCTGGCAAGAGCTCCCAACTTCAAAGTTAATATGGCCATGCTGGAACGGAGTTATTGTTCCCAGGATGCAATGTCCCATCCTGATCCAATTGCTCGGGCTGAGCGGCTCAATTAGTGATGGAGCACTGCATAGTGGGACCTGTAGTCTGCACATCTCGCATCACTGTATGAAAGAAAAAAGTGGTCTAGGCCCATGCTGATGAACTCACTGGGCCATGTTAGCCACCCCTATCCTTTGATTTACTTAAATTGCTGAAGAATTAGCACATGCCATTGTCGAGGGGTCACCCACACCTCGACGGTCCAGACGACCCCAATGTCTGGGCTAGGGCTCCCTTTAACAGGGCCAACCTCAGTCTATCATTAACGTCCCTCTTTTAGGGTATGTACGGCCTTACGGCCTCATCACCAACACACTCCCCTCTCTCAGGGTTCAGGCAGCCTTCTGGCCTCCTTCACCGGTGAGCTTCCCCCAAAACTTAGGGAGCTAGATTGTGGTGGGGGTGGGGTACTAGGTGGAATCGGGCCCTCCCACTCCACCAGCTCCCAGCCCGGGGCCCTATTGGCAGCGGCTAACTCTGCTGCCTGCTCGGCGGGGATGCCTGCCGGAACACGCCGAGCTCCCGGAGGACAATCCTCTGCTTTGGGCTACTTCCTACCACTGACGTATGGACACAGCATGCGTTAAGACTCGTGGATATGTGCTAGAATTATTAAAAAAGTGTGGATAAAGCTGGCATGTCCAGGAGAGTTGATGTGCCCGAGACAATTGAATGTGCATTTGATTCTCTGACCTTCCTGGTCTTCAGGCAATGGGGAAAGTCCATTTTTACATATTAGGTTAACAGAGCTTGTGGGCCAACAAATTAGGGAAGAAAGGGCTTGGCACATCCTGGACCACCAAACTCCATGTTTCCTTCCTCACAGCTGAATACATTTTACTTTGAGGGGAAATCATCAGAAAAATCGATTTTAAAAGTTTGACCGGTCTATAAAGATGGGGGTTCTGGTCCTGAAATGATAAGCAAATGAACCAACGGGTTGTATACAATATTGCTGTATTTAAAAAGTATATAGAGTGAGGTCTTTTCAGAAACCCGATGACACACTGGGAAATGTAGGTATTAACACTATATGAGGAAATGTGGATTAAGCTTCTAGTCTGCAACTAACCAAGGGGAGAAACCGTCTTTCCCTCAGACTGGAGGGAAGTCTCTGATGAAATTAAGGAAGGTGTAACTGGAAAGAATGGAAACTCCATTTCCACAGAAGTCAAGGTGGGACGGAAGGACCCACAAAGACAAAAACAGTAGGAGGTCATCCTGTCTCTTGAAACAAGTTCATTTAACTCTGGAAGATATAAAACAAGGACAGAAGCCATCTTGGGCATCCATCACTAGACAGACAAAGGAACAGAGTTCTTGCTAGCTGAGAAAGATTCGCCCTGCAACCGAGAGGGAGGGAAGGCTGATGGCCTCCAGAAACAGAATATAGGTGAGAAAGCATCTTGAAAAAAGCCTGTACTTTGCCAAATTAAGTTTTAGATTTTTAGATTTTCCTTTTCACTTTTCTTTGCTTGTAACGCCTTTGATCTTTATTCCTTTTACCTGGCATCATTCCACCTATCTCCTATTGTTAATACATTCATTTCATGTTCACTATAAATAATCTCAGTCCTGTATTTAACTGGAAGAGGTTTTTTACTTCAGTGAGACTGTTAAGCTGTGATATGCTTTTGTCTCTTGAGAGCCTTATTCTTTCTCTGAGCTGTCTAGGAGAGGGCTAGACACGGCAGAGCACGTGGTTGGGGGGAATGCAGGTCTGGGAGTGTGTTGGGGTCCCCTTGCTGGTTGTAACCAAGTCTAATGGTAGGCCAAGTGGGGCTGTGGAGCTGCAGAGGCAGCTGGGGTAAGAGCAGGGCTGTCTAGCACACGGACACATCATGGGGTGATCTGCATGCATATAGGCTGTGCCAGGCTGGCAACACGACAGCAGCAAAATATTGTAAGACCCCCAGGTTGCAGGGTAAGGGGAGACAACGCCATACTGGTCTGGACTGATTCCCAAACCATAATACTCACGGTAAGGCTAGACTCCATCTTTTTCTGAGTCTTTTGTCAGAAGAGGTATTTCTGACATTTGGCCAGTCCAGACTGCACCAAATGTGGGGAAAAAACCCTCTTTCGGAAGCTCCCTTATTCCTTGTGGAAAGAGGAATACAGGGTCTTCCGAAAGAGCGTGTTTGCTCATCCGCAAAAAAAGCCAGAAGAGCAAACGCATTCCCTGCGCATGGAACAGTTCTTCCAGGCGGTATCCCGAAAAAAAGTGTAGTTTAGCCGTACCCTAAAATTCTCCCACCATAAATGTCTCCAAGACCTGGGGCTTGAAATAAAGCACGAAATACTGGCAGATGTGATCATGGGTCATAGAAAAATGGGCAAGAGTACAGAGCAAAGGGGAAAACCCTTTACTTTCAATTTCCTCTTTCCTAAGGCTCCAGGCTGAAGGGGGGCAGGATAATCCATCAGGCTTTATCCTGCCCCCCTTCAGGTAGTTGGTGGGATAGGGTAGTTAGCAAAACTACCCTATCCTGAGAGACCATCTTGGTTATGACAATCTTGTGGCCCAATGCAATGAAGGAGGGCCGCTCATGGAGACAACTCACTAGCCTAAGTTGCCCCTTATTGCCTTGAGCACTGGGCTCTTATGTTTCTGGAGTATCACTAATGGCACATTAAGAATTAAACAGATTCACACTTCATATTTCTATCTTCACTTGCAAGAATGATGCATGCAGAGAAATAGAATATACAGATTCAGCAGATTCTAACTTTTAAAATATGTCACACGATGTATTTTGCCTAATGCATCTTTGAGTTATTCATATTCATAAGCCAATTTTCATCAAGCACGGGGGACGGCAGTGACAGTGGTAATGAGGTAACTTTGTCGATTTTCTCAGAGAAGTGCCTGCCACGTGTGGGGGCAGCACAGGAGAAAACACAAAGGTGCTCCTTTGAACACTTGTGAGCATTCATGAAAGGTATAACAAAAGTTTGGCAACAAAATCTTTTACCAGGCGACCTTTCTTCTCTGGCACTTAATTGTCCAGGTGTGACGTGTACAGCAGCATTATGTGCAGCGCCAAGTGCCGCGTGCTCCCAGACTGCCGCACGACTGTCTTAACACCTGCATATATGCACATCACGTATTTTCTCGGGGCCAGCGGTGGTGCTTATCCCCCGTAACAGGAGTTGGAGAGATGTTGTTTCCCCACAAAGTGCTACCATTTCAAGATAGATCAGAGCTTTGGCCTGTGTTAGGAGAGATGGTTTGGAACCACCCCAGCTGCAGGGCTGAAAGGATGTTAAACAGTGGAGGATAGGGAGTAATGATCAGTGAGCCAGATAAGACGGGTTGATTCGATCAGTATCAAATCCATTAATAGGTAGTCAATAGGTAGCTTTTTTTTTTTTTACTCTGCCATTTGCTTTAATGATTCCTGACAGTGGAATGTGTTTTGGCAGGAAATCCAGTCACCTATTTACTGTGGAGAAGCGTTTGTAACGGCTGAAACGTAACAGGCATAAAAGCAGGCCATTCCACTTCACTGTAAATACTAGTAGGGATTATGGCTAGCCACTAATAGTCTAAAACATAGACATGCCCAGTTGTAGCTGCTTTTAACTTATTTGCAAGCTCTGAGCTGGTTTTAAAAAAATCAAAGCTGGAAATGTATCAAGTTTGAATCTTTCCGCTCTTGTGAGTGTCTGAATGTCAACAGCTTTCAGACAACAGGTAACTGAGAAAGGACACAATTCAAAGCCCTCTGAAAGCAATGGGGCTTTTCCGTCAGCTTCACTTGGCTTTCGATCAAGCCCTCCGGCTCTAAAGCAAGGTCTTTATTTTGATGCACAGAGCTGTATTCATAGCTTCTTGCCAAATGAGTTACTAATGACATAGGGGCATATCCTAGTCCCATTCAAGTCTCTAAGGGTATGTCTATACTACAAAGTTAATTCGAACTAAGAGCCGTTAGTTCGAATTAACTTTCATAGCGGCTACACATACAAACCGCTAGTTCGAACTTAATTCAAACTAGCGGAGCGCTTAATTCGAACTAGGTAAACCTCATTCTACGAGGACTAACGCTTAGTTCGAATTAAATAGTTCAAATTAAGGGCTGTGTAGCCACTTAATTCGAAATAGTTGGAGGCTAGCCCTTCCCAGGTTGCCCTGGTGGCCACTCTGGGCCAAACCAGGGAAACTCTTCTGCCCCCCTCCCGGCCCCGGAGCCCTTAAAGGGGCACAGTCTGGCTACAGTGCTCGTGCCAGTTTGAAGCCTGCCAGCACCCAGCCAGCAGACCCTGCACCTGGCACGGCATGAGCCAGCCACCCGCTGCCACCCAGCCCTCCGCCTCTTCCCAGGACCAGGCTGGAGGCTCCCAGGAGCCTGCCCGGGGCCGCAAGAGGCGGGCGCCCACCTGGTCTAGTGCGGAGATCGTGGACCTCATCGAGGTTGAGGGGGAAGCCTCCAACATCCATAATCTCCGCACCAGACACAGGAACACGACCGTCTACAGCCGCATGGCTGCCAGCCTGGCCACCAGAGGCCACATGCGGACCCGGGAACAGGTCTGCTGCAAAATTAAGGAACTGCGGCAGTCCTACTCCAGGGCCTCCCAGCCAGGGGCCGACCTGGAGGCCTGCCCCCACTTTGAGGCCCTGGACCGCATCCTGGGGGCTCACGCAGTCCATGCCCCCCGGGTGGTGATCGACCCCCGGGCAGAGGGACCCGTCCCTGACACCGAGGAGGAGGAGGAGGACGCCGAGAGCCAGGAGCCTGCAGGGAGCCTGCCCAGGACCCAGGACACCCGAGGCATCCCACAGAGCACATCGGCTGTGTCGTCCGAGGCCGAGGAGGGCTCCACATGTGAGTGCCATCATGCTCCCCTTATGTGTACGGGGGCGTGGAGGGAGAGGGAGCCCAGGGACCTTGCGCCTGGGCCTTGCCCACCATGGAGCAGCAGCTGGGTGTCATGCAGGGGCCCTGGCCCGTTCCCCACACATCGACCTCGCCTTCCACAGCGGGGCTGGGTTTCACCCACTGTGTCCCCAGGGAGAACTGACCACTGCTCTTGTTTCACCACAGCCGCAGCACCTGAGACTGCAGGGTGCACCACCCCGCCTGGAACAGCCACCCGCACCCGGGCCAGCAGGCGCACCAGGAACCTCGAGGACTACCACCGGCAGCACCTGCGGCTACTGGAGCACCAGCTCCACACCCAGGACCACTGGGTCTGGGACGACCTGTGGCTGCGGCAGCGGAGCTTGGAGGCGCTGGAGGAGCAGGGCCGTGTGCTCAGAGGCCACCTCCAGACCCTGGTGGACAGGTTCCTGCCTCCTCCTGCTCCGGCCCCTGTGGCCGCCCCAGCTCTCGCTTCTCCTCCCACCCCTGCTCCCCTTCCCGTTTCCTCTGCACCCCCCCCGTCCCTCCTGCCCCAACCACCACAACCACCCCCCCCGACGACCCCGCACCGCAGTGCTGCGAGGCTGGAGAGCCAGCAGGACCCCCAACCCTGAGCTTTCCCTTCCCTTCCTCCCCCTTCCAGCTCCCTCCTCCCAGGTTTCCCCCTCCGCTCTCCCAGCCTCATTCCCCCCTCCCCCCACCTCAGTTATGCACAATAAAGAGAGATTGTTGTTTTCAAAACAGGTGTCTTTATTGAACATTAGGAAGGGGGGTTAGGGAGGGGAAAGGGGAAGGAGGGGAGGGTGGAAGAAGGCCCCAGTGGGGCATGCAGGGAGAGTTCAGTCCTCCTCCTCCACCAGGAAGCTCTCCCGCAGGGCTTCCCGGATCTGGACGGCCCCCCGCTGGGCCTCCCGGACGGCGGCGGTGCGGGGCTGAGCGTAGTGGCCAGCCATGCGCTCAGCCTCAGCCATCCAGGTTGGCAGGAAAGCCTCCCCCTTCTGCTCGCACAAATTGTGCAGCACACAACGTGCTGCCACCACGGGAGGAATATTGTGCTCGGCGAGGTCGAGGCAGGTGAGGAGGCACCTAAATCTGGCTTTCAGTCGTCCGAAGGCCCCCTCGACCACCATGCGGGCCCTGGTGAGCCTGGCATTGAAGGCCTGCCGGGAGGGGTTGAGGTGTCCCGTGTAGGGTTTCATCAGCCAGGGCTGTAGGGGGTAGGCCGCATCCCCCACCAGGCAGACGGTCATGTCCACGTCCCCAATCCTGATGTGGCGGTCGGGGAAGAAGGTCCCGGCCTGCAGCCTCTGGCACACGGAGGAGTTGCGGAACACCCGTGCGTCGTGTGCCTTGCCGGACCAGCCCACATTAATGTCCGTGAACTGGCCCCGGTGGTCAGACACGGCCTGCAGGAGGACGGAGAATGGGAAGCCCCCTGAGGTCCTTAGGTGGACGATGCTACGAAAGTGCCGAGCGTCCTTAGTATGGTTTCCATGGGAGATTTCCAATGCTTGGTGTGCATGATCTCGGTTAAAGACAGTAGGATTTGCACTCTTTGCAGTGGCCTTACAGTGCTGAGTCATGTAGCTAACAGATAGGGCTGTCCTTGGAGGTGCAGGGCCCGAGGCAAATTATCTCTGTGGGCCCCCCCCGCCCATCATGCTTTTATACAGGCAAGGGGACCATTATCCACCTCCAATCTGCAGACGTCCCCGTGCCCCAGAGTTAGGAGCCAGCAGTGCTCCTCTTCCTCAATGCAGTTAATTCCTGTCCCCCGTAACACAGGGAACCTCCCCAGTTCCTATTCCAGACCTCTCGAGCAGGGACCTGCAGACTGCAGTACACAGTACATCCCCTTCCCAATGCCTCGCCCCAACCCCCAGAGTGTAGCATTGCTCAGAATGGGTCCAGCAACCCGTCCATAATGGCAGAGGAGAGACCAGACCAAACCTGAATGACACTGAATTCCCTTTTGTGTGCTCCGAGTGGGGAACTGGGGCCAGGTTTGTAGGATAGGAGCAGCCACTCTTTGCTCTCCAGCCTTCCCCCTCCCCCCCCCCCAGTGCCTCCCTTCAGTGTTTATGGATGTGGGGGGGGCTCAGTTTCAGATTTTGCTACACCCCCCCCCAAAAAAGCCCTGTCATGAGGCCTTACATCCTTGCTCCCATAGTGAATCAGAACAAGTATTTGTTTCTAAATGTCTGGAGGTGACCTATTAACAAACACTGGAAGTACAGCAGCAGCACAGGCAGTTTCTGCATTTCATCTGTGGAAATAATTCGAGCCGCCTGTGTTTTTTTTCTTCTGCAACCCCAAATTGCACAGAATCTGTCTAATTTCAGGTTACAGTTTCAGCCTAGTTTCCTTGCAACGTGCTGTCCAAGTGTTCATGTGGGCTGGAGCAGGGTTGACTGCACACGGGGTTCGTGTGTCCACACAAGGAACCAAATCCAGCTCTGCAGATTCCCATAAAACTCAATTGCATTCCTAGCCAGGAGGGTGCTGTAAGCAGCGCAGTTTCCGGGCTGGAACTGGGATCTGTCTGCATGGCCCTTATGCCCTGTACCTAGAACTGTCTGACTGTATCAATGTAACTGGATTAGCCAGTTCTCTTTCGGACATTCATATAAGAGGACATCCCAAAGCATAGGGCCTCCTGTAAAACACTCGCAGTCCCCTGACCAGGCTTCAGCCCCGGGGGAGTATGCAGTAGTAGGTACAGGCGTTCCCACAATGCACCTGAAACAAGCCTCATGTGCGTGGCGAAGCCAGTCCAATAGACATGCAGTCGTGCTAGGAAAAGTGCCTGCCCTGTGAAAGTGCTCAATGGTCAGAGCTGTGCCCCTATCACATAAGCATGTATAGGAGCATGGGTATATTTTAAGGCAGGGGTGGGCAATAATTTTTGCAGGGGGGCCAGTTCACAAATTTTGGTAGTGGTTGTAGGCCGGCTCTGGGCCTCCCTGGAAAAAGCGGGGCCTCAGGCAGAAAGGGGCAGGGTCTGGGGCAGAAGAATGGTTCCCTCTAGGTGCAGGGTGCTCCTGCCAGGGGGAGGTGACTTTGTGCGCTCCCCTGTCCCCAGATCCCGATTACAAAAGAGAATGTAAAGGGACTGAAATCAGCAACGTATTTGTTTTTCTCTGACTTTGAGATCTAACATGAGGCTGGAGGTTGGTGTATTCTGACCTCTCCACCTCCTATTTTACTCTTCCTTTCCCCGCAGTCGTATGGCAGGTTCTTGGCTATGGAAAGCAGTGGTACTTTGAGAAGAACTTGGCTATGGAAAGCAGTGGTACTTTTATAAGAACTTAGCACTTCTGTGACATTTTTCATCCATAGCTGTCCAAGTGCTTTACTAACATCGATAAGCAGCAGCATCTCTGTTTTATAGATGAGAGGAACTTAGGCTGAGAGAGTAACAGCAAAGTGCAAAATGTCACAAAGCAAGTCATTTGCTGACTCAGGAATGGAATTCATATCTGTACCCTGTTGGCGCAGCTCTACAGCTTTATAATGCCCGATAACGCGCTGTCTGGGCTCAGTTCTGCCCTTGGCTGACCACGTGCTGCTCTCACTGAAGTCAATGGATCAAATTCTGTTGTTTTTTACGTTATGTCATGTGACAGGGTCAGGCCAGAGGGATGCAAAAGAGGAATGGAAGGGAGGTATATTAGCCTCAGACTGAGTAAATCTCTCTTCCCAGGGTAACTGGCAGGGGCTAGTCCAGAACCAGCCAGAATGTGCCAGAATCAATCGGGGCAATTGAGCACCTGGACCTAATTAAGTGGGCTTGCAGAGTCAAGGGAGCCTGGGCTAGTTAGAACATCTGGGGCCAATTAAAGAACTAGTTGAGACCGGTTATAAAAAGGCTTCTCTGCAGTTAGTTAGCAGGTGAGGAGCTGAGAGGACGGAGGGAGCGCTGCAAGGAGTTCAGGAGGAACAAGCATCAGCGGATACTAGGAGGAAGAGAAGGAAGGGGATGGGGAAGGTGTGGGGAGGTAGCCCAGGGTGTCTGTAGCTGTCTTGCAGCTGGTGTTGGAGACTCTTCTTGGCAGCTGCTATTGCAGGGCCCTGGAACCCAGAGCAGAGGGTGGCCTGGCTTCCCTCCAACACCCACGTCCCCATTGCCACTTGTGGAAAAGACTGGCTGGGAAAAAAAAGGGGTTTACCCAGCCCTGTAATATTTGGGGGTCCCCCAAGACTGTGGAATTCGGTTTCTATCTTACGCTGCTCAATGATGAGAGAAGCTCAAAAAACAGCAAGCTGATGCTCTAGGTGTGGTGCCTAAATGCAGAGCTCCTGGGAGCCTCTGAGGCAAGCATCCTGCCTGAAAGCAGGAGTAAGAGCTTGGAGAAGGAGCTTTGTCACAGAACCTTAGGAGTAAGTAGAGTTGCTCTGGATTTACGCCAACAAGACAAAGGAGAATTTGGCCCAAAGGGAGTCCAGCCAGGGCAGAAGGCAGTCCTCGCCTGTATGGGGAGTCTCAGTCGAGCTTGTGTATTTTTCCGTGCTTGTCTTTGTTGATGGATCTGTGCAGTTTCCCCAGGGCAGGGCAGGGCAGAGGGGAAGATGGATTCCCCTCACCAGCAAGACACATTGGATGCCCAGACTGACTTCCTGCCAAGCTGCTTTATACCTGGGAGGAAATCGTAACCGTGCAGAGGGACGACAGCCGAGCCTTGGTTTGCTGGCTATAGTATTGCTGCTCTGTCAGTAGTGGGTGGCAATGCCTGCGGATCAGCAGGGCATGCAGATGCCTGTAGCCGGGGGGCCCTCCTGCTACTTGGACGTTACCCTGCCCCTCTTGCCCCCAGGCTTGGACGCTCTTACTAAACCCTCAGACTCTTCATTGAGAGGCTGGGGGCCTGCCCTGCGGGATCGTCTGCCTCTGCTGCCGCCTTGCAATTTACTCATAGACTCATAGACTCATAGACTTTAAGGTCAGAAGGGACCATTATGATCATCTAGTCTGACCCCCCGCACAATGCAGGCCGCATAATCGCACCCACCCACTCCTAGAATAATCCTCACCCCTATATCTCAGATATTGAAGCCCTCAAATAGTTTGAAGACCCCAAGATGCTGAGAATCCTCCAGCTGTGATCTGTACCCCATGCTACAGAGGAAGGCGAAAAACCTCCAGGGCCTCTGCCAATCTACCCTGGAGGAAAATTCCTTCCCGACCCCAAATATGGCGATCAGCTAAACCCTGAGCATGTGGGCAAGACTCCCCAGCCAGACACCCAGAAAGTTCTTTATAGTAACCCCTATCATCCCTCCATTGACCTATTTACCACTGATAATAACTAGTCAATTAGTTACCAAGACCATGTTGTCTTGTCAAACCATCCCCTTCATAAACCCATCTAGTTTAATTTTGAAGCCAGGTAGATCTTTTGCCCCCACTACTTCCCTTGGAAGGCCATTCCAGAACCTCACTCCTCTAATGGTTAGAAACCTTCGTCTAATCTCAAGTCTAAACTTCCTACTAGCCAGCTTATATCCATTTGTTCTTGTGTCCACATTAGTATTAAACTTAAATAATTCCTCTCCCTCCCTAGTATTTATCCCTCTAATATATTTAAAGAGTGCAATCATATCCCCCCTCAGCCTTCTTTTGGTTAAGGTAAACAAGCCAAGCTCCCTGAGTCTCCTTTCATAAGACAGGTTCTCCATTCCTCGAATCATCCTAGTGGCCCTTCTTTGTACCTGTTCTAATTTGAATTCATCCTTCTTAAACATGGGAGACCAGAACTGCACACAGTATTCCAAATGAGGTCTCACCAATGCCTTGTATAATGGCACTAACACCTCCTTATCCCTACTGGAAATACCTCGCCTAATACATCCCAAGACCATATTAGCCTTTTTCACAGCCATGTCACAGTGGCGGCTCATAGTCATCCTATAATCAACCAGGACTCCGAGGTCCTTCTCCTCCTCCGTTACTTCCAACTGATGTGTCCCCAGCTCATAACTAAAATTCTTGTTATTAATGCCTAAATGCATAACCTTACACTTCTCACTGTTAAATTTCATCCTATTGCTATCACTCCAATTTACAAGGTCATCCAAATCTTTCTGTATGATATCCCGATCCTTTTCTGAATTAGCAATACCTCCCAACTTTGTGTCATCTGCAAATTTTATCAGGACACTTCCACTTTTGGTGCCAAGGTCAGCAATAAAAAGATTAAATAAAATTGGCCCCAAAACTGATCCCTGAGGAACTCCGCTAGTAACCTTCCTCCAACCTGACAGTTCCCCTTTCAATATGACCCGCTGTAGTCTCCCCTTTAACCAGTTGCTTATCCACCTCTCAACTTTCATATTAATCCCTATTTTTTCCAATTTAACCAATAATTCCCCATGTGGTACTGTATCAAATGCCTTACTAAAATCGAGGTAAATTAAATCTACTGCATTTCCTTTATCTAAAAAATCTGTTACTTTCTCAAAAAAAGAGATCAAATTGGTTTGGCACGATCTACCTTTTGTAAAACCATGTTGCAACTTATCCCAATTGCCATTAACCTCAATGTCTCTAACTACTTTCTCCTTCAAAATTTTTTCCAAGATCTTACATGCTACAGATGTCAAACTAACAGGCCTATAGTTACCCGGGTCACTTTTTTTTCCTCTCTTAAAAATAGGAACTATATTAGCAATTCTCCAATCAAATGGTACAACCCCTAAGTTTAGAGATTTATTAAAAATTTTTGCTAATGGACCTGCAATTTCATGTGCCAGTTCCTTTAATATTCTTGGATGAAGATTATCTGGGCCCCCCGATTTACTCCCATTAAGCTGTTCAAGTTTGGCTTTTACCTCAGATATGGTAATATCTACCTCTATATCCTTAGTCCCATTTGTTATGTTACCATTATCCCTAAGCTCTTCACTAGCCTCATTAAAGACTGAAGCAAAGTATTTGTTTAGATATTGGGCCATTCCTAAATTATCCTTAACCTCCACTCCATCCTTAGTAATTAGCGGTCCTACTTCTTCTTTTTTTGTTTTTTTCCTATTTATATGGCTATAAAACCTTTTACTATTGGTTTTAATTCCCTTTGCAAGGTCCAACTCTACCTGCCTTTTAGCCTCTCTCACTTTGTCCCTACATGCTCTAACCTCAATAAGGTAACTTTCTTTACTTATCCCTCCCATCTTCCACTCCTTATATGCTTTCTGCTTTTTCTTAATCACCTTTCTAAGATGCCTGCTCATCCAGCTTGGTCTAACACACCTGCCTATAATTTTTTTCCCTTTTCTTGGGATACAGGCTTCTGACAGTTTCTGCAACTTTAACTTAAAATAATCCCAGGCCTCCTCTACCTCAAGATCCATAATTTCTTTAGACCAATCAACTTCCCTAACTAATTTCCTTAATTTATTAAAGTTAGCCCTTTTGAAATCAAAAACCCTAATCTCAGATTTATTTTTATTTATCCTTCCATTCAATTTGAACTGTATTAGCTCATGATCACTCGAGCCAAGATTATCCCCTACAACCATTTCATCTATGAGGTCCTCGCTACTCACCAAAACCAAATCTAAAATAGCATCCCCCCTTGTAGGTTCAGCAACTACTTGATGAAGGAATTCATCAGCTATCACATCTAGGAAAGCTTCTTTCAATTTGAAAGCTTCACAATTTGAAACACTCTCTCCTGTACGGTTAGACAGCGGGGCCCCATCCTCTGCCCTCGTTCACAGCCGTCTCTTTGACTGTGAGTAAAGGCTGCAGGATCGTGCTCAGGTTTGGAACCAATTTTAGGAGATGTGCCAGTGCCAGGCTGCAGCATCCCCAGTGATGCTCCCTAAAGTGTTTTGCCCCGGTTCTAACCAAGGACTTTTTGTTTAGCATAGTCCATTGGAAACGGAACTTTCTGAGACTTCAGATCGGCCCCGTCTTTTGGTCCTGATCCAAAGCTGAGTGACCCCCATTCAGCCCAAACCTGCCCCATCTCTACAGAACCATCCCTGGGATGCTGAGTCCTTTCTCGCTGAGTGGTGGCCCTTTGCCGCCTGCCTCAGTGTTGCTTCCGTTCTTGACCTGCAGAGCGACAAGGCGGGGGAGGTAAAATATTTCATTGGCTCCAATTCTGCTGGTGCGAGAGAGAAGCTTTCCAGCTACATAGAGCTCTTCTTCAGGTCTGGGAAAGCTGGGCTGAACATCGCAGCTAAAGACAAGATCAGTCGGATAGTTTTGCTTCACGTAGCCTGTGTTCGAAGGGGCCATTCAAGTGCAAGTGAAATGCACCGGGTGATGTTCACTGGGGTCAGTACAAATGTTGTTGGAAGTGTGGAGAGAATTTGCTCACTGCGTGCCCAGCTGTGTTCTCACGGGAGTGGCAGGGAGCAGCATCCTTATGCTAACAATGTCCTTAAAGCCTGGACTAAAGATCATGGCAGAGATGTTCAAAGCCACCCAAAAGGATCTGGGCCCTAGAAATGAAGGAGCGCTGGGCTTCCAGACCCCTCCTTTGTCAGCCTGGAACGATGGCTGTGTTCCCAATGGTACGGCAGTTGGGTAACAGGAGTGCGGCCCCTTCCCAGCTCCTGCCGGTTCCAGGGTTGGGATTGCCCCGGTTAGTGCCAGTCAGAGATCTCAGCACCGGACCTAGAGATGAGCCCTGCCAAGGCGAATGCAAAATCTCCTCTTGGATCCATTGGTGTGTTTAGCCCAAGGTTACACAAATAAAGGAAGCCAGACTGGCCGGGAAATACCAGACCCATCATAAGACACAAGAGTTAGTCTCCTCTCAGCCAGAGGAGCTGTGAATTGGGTGGGCT